>BSBK01003830.1:1010000-1260000 GCA_027943335.1 Chamaecyparis obtusa | reverse complement strand
CTTCTTCATTGCTCAACGTCATCCATGGGTTCCACAAAAAGGTATGTCTTAGGACCCATTGCAATCTTACAATAATTATAATAGCCAATGGCAAACCCGAAATTCCCAATATCCTTTACAGTCCTTTCAACTCATGTGGAATAATGCCTGGCCAAATACTTAGCCGAACCAGTGGTATAACTCTCAACAACCCCAATGGCCACAACCACAATCTCAAAATTAATTACAACCATCATAGGGAAATTAGAAACCATATAATCAATGGAGGGGACCTCAATAATGGCTAAATTAGAATCCTAGCTATCAATCATTACCACCTCTGGTTCCTCAACCAGCACTCATGCCACCTCCTACAACCACAAGTTTTCCTCCATAGGCAACACAATTACCAGCTCTACCATAACCAAATCCTAATAATAAGCAACAAAAACAACCACTCTACAGTACTGAAGCCAAATAGTACCCTGCTTATGCATTGGACATAACTAATATCCACTTGAGATATGGTACTACTTTGCCAACACCAGAACCTCCAGTTATAGAAGAAGTACCAGACACTCCTGCAACATCAACACAACAACTAGAAGCTACTTTTCCAAATCCAGTCTTAGCAACTAGATACCGGACCAAAATGACACTCAAATTCAAACTAGTCCTCTATTTCCTTAGAGGCTTAGAATGGATAAACCTATGCTCCAAGAAGAAGCACCATTTGATATCCTTGACTAGTTAAAGAACATGCATATCCAAATTCCACTATTCTAGGCCATCAAAGATGTTCCACTCTATGGAAAAGCCATCAAAGAAGCATGTCTTAAGAAACTTGGAAGAAAGAAAAAGGATCCCCAAATAGTGCATGTCATAGGTCAATTGGCTGATATAATGTTGGGAAAGATTGTGATTCCTAAATACTCTGACCCAGGAAGCCCAGTTGTTGATGTAATAACTAATGGCCAGTTAGTGAAGAAAGCTTTGATAGACCTAGGTGCTACTATAAATGTCATGACCAAGGATACTATGCATATGTTGAGTATAGAGGGATTGAGGACAACTCCAATAGTTTTACAACTTGCAGATAGTTCTACTATTACTCTAGACGATATAATTGAAGACATAGTAGTCACATTGGACTCTTGGGAATACCCTGCTGATTTTATGATACTGTCACCCAAAGTAACCCTTATTGGTTATCCAATAATCCTTTGCAGGCCATGGTTAGAAATAATAGATGCTAATATTAGTTGCAGGTCAAGAAATATGACCATCTTTGATGGCCAAATCATCAAAAAGTTAGCACTATATCCTCTAGCCCAAGCACAAGTAGATTTAAAATACCCTATTTGGCCAAACTTGGGAGATGAGGAAGAAGAAATAAAATTTTTTTCTCAACTGATGATGCTACATCAAAAATATTTTCTAAAACTATAACAAGATGATGATATCCTCCAAAGTATCCTTACAAATTATTGTGTTATAGCAAGAGATAGATCTCAAAGCTCAATTCTACAATTGACTACCTATGAAAATTGTGTCCTGCCAATAGAGCCTGAAATCATACAAAAATTATTACCTTGTGAGATATCAACCACCCCTATATTAGAAGCCTCAATGCTAGAGCTAACCACTACTGTAGAACTCTCACCTAGCCATATCCTTCATGTTAACAATAAATTATCACAACAATAAATAAAATTATTAACACAACTCCTATATAAACATGAAAAGGTTTTTGCTTAGGAATATGTGGACATGAAAGGATTAAGTCCAAAACTTTGTACCCATAGGATTTACATCAATGATAGTAGTCTACCTCTATGTCAGCCACAGAGAAGGATCAACCCATCCCTCAGAGAAATTGTGAAAACTGAACTACAGAAACTGATAAATACTGGTTTCATATATCCAATCTCAGATAGTAAATGAGTTTCACCTCTTGTGATAGTACCAAAAAAAGGGGGTAAATGGAGAATATGTGTAGATTATAGAGAGTTTAATAATGCCACAAAGAAAAACCATTTTCCATTACCATTTATTGATCAAGTGCTAGACACATTAGCAGGTAAAAAGTACTTCTCATTTCTTGATGGCTATAAAGGATACAATCAGATTAGCATTGCACTCGAGGACCAAGAAAAGACAAAGATCACATGTCCTTGGGGAATGTATGCCTACTCTATTTTTCCATTTGGGTTATGTTAGGCACCTACAACATTTCAAAGGGTTGTGATCAACATCTTTGCCGACATCTCACATGACTGCATGGAGATTTATATGGATGACTTCACTACATTCGGAATCACATTTGAAGAAGCCTTAGAGAATTTAGAGAAAGTTTTGATCATATTCAAAGAGCACAACTTGTCTCTTAACAATGAGAAATGTTTCATGATGATGCAAGGAGTTGTTCTGGGACACTTCATCTCAAAAGCTGGAATACAAGTGGATGCTACAAAAATAGAGGTAATTCTAACATTTCCCACACCTACTAAGAAAAAAGAGGTTAGATCCTTTTTAGGACATGTTGGATATTATAGACATTTTATTCAAAACTTTAGTCAGATAGCCAGTCCACTATACACTTTGCTTACAAAAGAGGCCAAATTCACATGGACCCCAGCTTGTGAAGAGTCATTCCTGCAGCTTAAAAACCTTCTTACAAGAGTACCAGTACTAAAAGGCCTTGATTGGAATTTTCCATTTCATATACATACTGACGCATCTAAATATGCAATAGGAGTTGCCCTAGGCCAGAAGTTTGAAAAACTTGACAATGCTATTTACTACATTAGTAAAAGTCCACATGGTCCAGAGTTAAACTACACAGTCACAGAAATAGAATTATTAGTAGTAGTCTATGATCTAAACAAGTTTCGGCACTATGTAATAGGATACCCCATATTTATTCATGCTAACTATGCTGCAATAAAATATGTTATGAACAAACCTTCTATTTCAGGAAGATTAGCAAGATGACTACTTTTGTTATAGGAATTTGATCTTACAATAGTAGACAAGCCAGGAAAAGCCAATGTAGTAGCAGACTACTTGTCTAGATTAGAGCATGATGATAAAGATATCTCATTAATAGATGACACCTTTCCAAATGAGCATCTATTTCACATTTCTATTAAGACTCCATGGTATGCTTATATAGAAAACTACCTTGTACCTGACAAGATGCCTGCACACTTTTCTCCAAAGGATGGGAAATTGCTAGTTGAAAAGAGCTTTTAGTACTCATGGATTGATAACACATTATTTTACACTAGACCAGACCAAGTCATGAGAAGATGTGTTTGAGAAGATGAGACCTATGAAATCTTGCATGCATGCCATAATGAACCTTGTGGAGGACACTTTGCAACAAAAAGGATAACAATGAAGGTGTTGACAACAGGTTACTATTGGCCAACACTTCACAAAGATGCAACCAATTATACTAGAAAATGTGACAAATGCCAAAGGATGGGCCATCCTACAAAATCAGATGAAATGCCTCTACATCCACAAGTGGTTGTCACACCATTTGATAAATGGGGAATGGATTTTATTGGTCCTATAAACCCTCCATCTAATGGAAAATCATATATCTTGGTATGCACAGATTATGTAACAAAATGGGTAGAAGTGAAGGCAATGAAGCATGCCCGTGACAACAAAGTAGCAGCATTCCTATATGAAGAAATATTAACTCGCTATGGTGTACCAAGAGAGCTAGTGACTGATCAAGGAGCACAATTGGCATCCAATCTAATAACAGATTTAATGAATGAATGCAAAATCAGACATAGAAAATCCAGTCTCTATCGCCCACAAGCCAATGGTCAAGTGAAAGTCACCAACAGAGAAATTGAAGCAATCCTTACAAAAACATTTCAACTCAATTGTCGAGACTAGAGCAGCCATCTATCAGAAGCAGTATGGGCATGTACAAAATCACATGGAAAACAACAACTGGACTGACTCCATTTGAACTACTCTATGGAAAAGCAGCCATGCTACCAATTGAATTTGAACACAAAACATTGCGGACTGCTTTGAAGCTGAACATAGACCTTCCTGTAGCACAACGTGAATGCTTACTGAATCTCAACTCTTTGGATGAGATGAGGAAATCTGCATTGGAATGCATAGAAATAGTCCAAAAATAAATAAAGAAATAGCATGACTCCCACATCAAGAACATACAGTTCTAAGTAGGTGACTGGGCACTATTGTTTGATTCAAGATATCAGGAAACACAAGGAAAATTACAAACAAGATGGCTAGGACCATATGAGATAACACATGTCTTTGAAAATGGCACAGTTCAACTGACAACAATTGATCCAGTATAGTTCAAATTGCTGGTCAATGGCCATAAACTCCATCTATACCATCAACCACAAATCAAGGAAGAGTTCCTGCAACAATTTCATGAAGCCGATACATAAACAACAAAGGTAATAACTCCTACAGCAAAAGGTCTCACCCTTCTTCCTACAGCTTCACCCTAAGATACTTTCAAGTTCACCCATAATAAAAACTTCATTCTAACTGAAGTCACATTCCTCATTCACTTTCTTAATTTCTCTTTCCAACACACCTCTATTCTTTATTATCCACCCACATAAAATCCACGTCACCCACTTTCTTTAATTTTCTAAGCTTTTAATAACTTCCACATCAACACATAAATAAATTCAAAGACAGTACATTTCAAGGAAAATTTGATTCTTGCCCTTCAAGTGCATGCACAAATATCATGACAGGTACAACTTTTCAATTTATTTCCACTTTTAACACAGATTTTGACAATTATATCTAATACTGCATATATCTATATATTATGGCAGTACACCAGTTTTCTATTCCTTGCGATGGACAACAAGTGTGGACACTTTTCATTCTTTCGTACAGAGGAGAAAAGTGTATTAATTTCCAAGTCACTATTTTATGTACCTATTATTTCAAATTAGATTGCATGTTAGCTAAATCTATACTTAAGTGTTGTGTCATTAAGTCCTTGTAATGTTTGCACAAAGTATTATACCTAAATTCTCAGATTATTCTTGATTCCTAATTGACGTAACCCTAGATGACATAATCAAAATTATGTGAGAGTTAATTGCACTTAAAAACATAATTCCCTGTTGTAAATTGTCATTATCATTCATATTGCCCAATTTTAAAAAATAATATGACACAAAGATTGAAGGGAGCTGAAGTTGAAGTGCAGTTAGGTCCCTAATTGAAGGGAATTTCAAAGGGATTTAGGAAATTTGGGGTTTCAGAGAAAAAGGAATTTGTGAATTGACAAACTAAGAAATAGTTTTGAAGAAAGAATTCTAAATAATGGGAGGTCAGCTGATGTGACATGAACCTGTAGTTCATACTATTTTATTAACTGATGTAGAAGTTATCCATAGATTTCATGCCTACAGATGGCTTGGCTGTTTCTTAAAATTAACAGAGTATGATGAGGATGTGACTATGGATTTCATGAACACATTTGAAGAAGGGGAAGCAAATATTTGGGGAGTGACTATTTTAGCAATAGAGGAATGTATTTCAAAGGTGATAGGCTTTCCAATAGTTGGGGAGCATTATTCCAATGGCATGATGCAAGGTCGGCATAAGAAAAATTCACCCATCCTACTGACCCTCCGTTGGAAGTAAACAAACAAGGATACAAGTTGACAATGTCACTACCTTCTCCATATAACGAGTTGGCTATAGACATTATAAGGTATTTCACATGCGAAGGGAGATTTTCCCATTTACATGTGCATCATTTCAAATTAATTAGCTGCATCATAAATAATCTTCAAAATATTCAAGTGAATGTTCCAAATTTTTTGTATAACATACTAAGTATAAGTGCTGAGGAAACTCAAAAGGGTGAAAAAAATTCTATTTCACATCATGCCCTAGTCAAAATTTTAGTTGAAAGATCTCTTAGAGATGTCTCTCCTCTGGAATGGAAATAATTTGTTAGGGTCAAAATGTTACAGCCCTAGAATGAACCTATTGAGAAGCCAATTCCTGAGAAAGAAATACCCCCTGAACTAGTTGAAATACCCCAAGAAAGAGAATCTGAGAATACCAAAGAAAAGGAACCTTCTCTTATCCTAAACGATAATGTGCCTACCTCATCTTAAAGAAAAGGGAAACAAAAGGTTGATGAAGGAACTCCAGTTCCTAAAATAGAACTCCAAAACCCTACAGTCTCAAAAAGTAGAAAAAGGAAATCGGCTCCTGCAGCAGCAACTCCTACTGTAGAGAGACTGACGAAAGTTTGAAAAAATAAAATAGTGGAAGTAACAGAACCCCTTTGAGAAGAAGTTCTAGGATGAGGGGACAAGTTCCTCAAGTTTCCCCAGTGATTCAATATATTCCATTAGAAATACCTATTATAGATTCTCATGTTGATTATGTCACAATTGATTCTCCAACTTGCCCAGATTCTCCATAGAATGTAAGTGATCCATCTCCTAATGATTCTCCCTCACAACAAAGTAGGCCTGATGGAATCATACAAACAACTCAAGAGGGCCATCATGAGGACCTTCAATTTCCTTAGTCGCCAGTCTATTCCTGTACCCACACTGCCATAGTGCCTTTTAGAAGGACTTGGTACATAGATTATCTAGAATAGGCCCGTATTGCATAGAGAAGACAAAGAACTCAATTAGAAGATCCTGGCCTGCCTACCTTGCAATCTATTCTCTTTAGCTTATACACCCAGTTTGTCTTCAAAAACACTATGTGGGGAGAGGAAAAGAAAAAGATCAAAAAGGAAATTGATGAAAAAAAAGAAGAAATTGAGAACCTAAAGTAATAAATAGAGAAACAAAAACAAAAAATGGATCACGCCCTAAAATTAGCTGACCAGATCATAGCTTGTAGGCCTCCCACAAGGGTTTATGCTATTTTCTTAAAAGAGCAATTCCTTCTATTCCAGTTAATGATGACTATCCAGAATAAGGATTCTAAGTTCAGAATGGCTAAAGATTTTTATGGTTTATATCAGACACTTCCTATTTGGTAGAAAAATTTGCTTTGTGAATTGTATCTTCATAATTTCATTATTCCAAATGAAGCTGATTGGAATCCTTTCTTTACATAGGGGATGTACATTTGAAAGCATTAATGTCTTGGATACAAAATGAAGCCAACTATGATAGACAATTGGATAATTATAGAGACCAAGAAAAATTAGAGTATTTGCCTTTAAGAGCTGAACCCAGTAAGCCATATGTTCTCTTAAGAGATTGGTTAACACTTATTATGGAAAGACAAATCCTGAAACCAAAGACAAGATATTTTCTATCAGAGATAAATTCTATAGAGAATATCAGGGATTACCTTATTTTGAACATTCCAAAGAGCCTTAACTGGAGTAAGGATTAGATGGAATAGATTGCCTAAGATTTTCAAGAAGTTTGAACCACATAGTCCAATTAATTTTGAGGCAGTAGTAAACAAAGCAATGAAGTACATGCAACTAGGGAGATAGAATAGGAGAGAGCTTTAGTGTCCTCTAACCTTTCATCCACCGATGCTCCTGTGGCCATTATATGACATCAACACTACAAAATTGGACCAGCTGCAGGAAGACCATCGAATGGACTATTGGGAGAGAACCAGAGGGTTTTACTAAACTTTCAAGAAAAAACAGAGAGGCAAGACAGAGGTTGGAGAATTCAAAACCATTGCCAAGAAGTGTAATGCTTGAGGACAAGCATTATACTTGTTGGGGGGAAAATGATGAGACTAAAGTTTGTCTTTGTTTATATGATATTTTATGCTATGTTCCTAGACATTCCTAAAACATTTGTGTGACTTTTTAAGTGCTTAAGTTTGTATATATGCTATAAGTACAGTTAGATCCTCAAACTTGTGGGTAGAAAATAGTGGACACACCTTGCTAATAGATATATATATATATATATATATATATATATATATATATATATATATATATATATATATATATATATATATATATATATATATATATATATATAACTGTTTTAATGTGTTTTAATATTTGGATGAAATTGATTAAGTTGAGTACTTGAATATGCATGCATACACTACTAATCTACCAGGATTGAAGGAGAAACTAGATAAAAAAATTAGTTGCATTGATGAAGGAGTGATGATGTTTCGGCCATGATAAGAAGAATCATTAAGACAACCGCGGGACATGCCTGCAAAATTGAAGGAATGAATGTCTCAGGGAATATAGGGGCATGACCATGCTAAATCTCCTCTACAATCAATATTCTGTTGAGATGGTTGTTTGGTCTTTATGATATTCTATTGTTGATTGATGTGTTCTCCTTCCTTCATGGATGAATCAGTCAAAATTTATCTGAATGTTCAAATGTCAATTCTCTATATATAGGGATATGATTGATGGAAATCTAGTTAGATAAATAATGGTATTACTGTTGTATTGAGAAGCAAGTTACTCCTCGAACTTGTGTTCTATTTTGATGTAATCCATTTTTCTAAATATATGAAATGAAGGCGTAATTTGATTTATCTTCTATGTTCATAGTTAACCTCAACCAACCAAGGGGTACCACTTGGGAGGTGGAGTAGATTAGAGTAGAAGAAGTAGTTTAATTATTTTCAGTATTTGAAGTAGCATCCACTACTACCTCCTGCAGCATTATATTTGTGTTTGTTCCTGTAGCGTATGTAGGGATAGCCATAGTACATGTGTTGAATGATAGAATAGGTTGGAGTTAAATTTATAATTGTTACATCACTTTTATCTATTCATCTGTGTGTTTTACTTTCCTGCAGTAATAGTCTAGTTCTTTATATGCATTTTCCTTTCCTACAACTTAAGTAAGATGACTTTATGAGAGGCTTAGTGCACAAATTATGTTGTACCATTTCAAGTATACGTCCCTGGGTTGACAATTCAAATGCACTCTATGATAGGGAAATAATACCTAGTCTGAATACACTATTCCTAGGAAAAGCTTTGGCATGATTATTATTACCTATTATGGGGCTGTTCACACATGATAATTGGAGTTGTAATATAAAAAATACAGATACATTGTCTGTATAGGGACAATATTGGATAAGTTATGAACGACCAATGTAACCATCTCCTGTGATATTGTTAAGGATAAGACATGCTCAAACCTGTGGAGCTAGATGGAGTCAATGTCTGGTACCTATTCACTAGAACATGCACACATCAAGTGTAGTTGCTTATAGAATAAATAGTCGAAGCACATATATATAATAATCCAAAATGCAACTACTGAAAGGACATATTAGTGATGTAATCATTCTTATGTATTCGAATGTTACAAAACTATTCCTTTCATATTTAATCCTTAATAAGCATCATAAATGAGTATTTTGATTAAATTAAAATATTTAATAATATTTTACAACATTTAGAACATATATATAAAAAACCCAAATCATATAATAACTAAGCTTGGTAAAGCACATACCCTAGTAACCACTAGCACATATATCAATATAAAGCACATTCTCTCTATGGCTGCTCGAGTTTTTAATGGGGCCAAATTTGATGGCTGATAGTCTTAGATATGACTACATTGACCATGTTGCCAAAAAGGATTGATGTATATTTGAAGATTTTGCTTTGGAAGAGTAACAAGTTTGTTACCTCCAATTATTACTTCTAAATGGCTAATATAAACCAAATATTTGTTCCAGATATTTCCCTGCTATCTACGGTTTTGTTGGTGTGAGCAGTGTGTAAATTCATATAAAAAATGTGCAGCTACTGTTAAAAGGTAAAAGTGGTCTGGAAAATCTTAGATGAAAGATATCTCTTGGAAATGTAATCAATCCTCCATGAAAGCTAACAGAGAACATAAATGAAGACTTGCAATTGGCAAAGCAAAAAGCAAGATTGTTTACCTCCGAATCCGTTCCTCAGCAAATATGAGCGAATCTATTATTTTATTGTTATATTGCGTGTAAGTTTTTCATGGTCCCACACATTCTCTCTAGTACCCCATGGGCCCAAATTTGATGGCTGCATGGACTAATCCATCCTATTAGTCTTAGATATTTTTTTTTGTTTTATTAGACTAGTACACTAGTCTATTAAAGATCAAAATTTTGGACAAGCTCCGAGAAATAGGAAAAGACATCTATTTCATTACATCGGGCGCTTACATAAGAAATATAGGCCAATACCTATGATAATAATTACAAGGATTATAATACTGCAAATTACTTGCTTACAGGACTCTGATTCTGAAGACATACTACATCCAGATTAGCAGTCTGATTTCTGATCTTCCTTCAAGGAAGAGAGCATACTCTCTATGCTGTCTAGAACCTACTGCTATTCTAAAGACCTTCTATCCTAAGAGACTCTCCGACTAAAACTTGATTTGAAAGTGAGGACTGCATTCCTTTTATAGGCAAGGAACCGTCTTTTAGTTTCAAATGAATTTTAAAAGCTTTGAAATCCGTCCATAGAAAGATGACACGTGTTCATCTTATCAGGAATCTTATCACATTGTCGGTGAAGCATCTTTAAAAGTTACTTTATTAAAGCAGACATTCTCTTGCAGGAATCTTGCCAGGAATGAGATAGAACAGTGACAAGAGAATGAGAACAACATCTTTTTGACACGAGAAGGATAACTCGTAATACTTTGAGGTAGTATTTTACCTCCTTTATACCATGGTAGGGTCCATGCCTCCTTTTCCTTCTGAGAGGAAGGTTGCTCAGATAAGTGACAACCCCACTTATTAAGTTTATGTTGTTGATGACATTAGGGTGACCAAACAAAACCTTCTTCATCATCACTATCATCAACCGGTCTTTGACTGAGATTCTCTAGGCGTTCGTCCAAAGTTTCTTCATGCCAGAGAATATTGCAAGTTAAACAGACAAATGCTTTATCACTGTGGTATTCAGGAAGAGTCTGAAATCTGGTGAAAATCCAGATTGGCTTTCTTGTTGTGACAAAATGATACAGATTTCTTAATTCCATGGTGTCAACTTGTAACTGAGATGGGCCATAATGGTCAAAGATATACTGATTGATAGGATTTGACAAATATGAATGGAAAATCAGTTTAAACAAGTAACCATAATTATTCACCACAGGGAGCAAATCATGTGAGTGAGGAAATACGCCTCTGAAGAAATTCTCGAACGGATTTGCTTCAACTAGCCATCTTCTTTGATTTGGAATATGAGTACTACTGAGAATATGAACTGGCCATTCAAAGGATGTAGTACCTGTCTGAGAGTGCTGCAAGAAAACTTTTATATCTTGTTCTGATGGTTGACAAGGTGTTTTCTGTATAATAGAATCTGTCAACAAATTTCTTGAAGCAACAAAGTGAAGATTTCTCAAATCATAATAAATGGATTTGGAAACAGACAGAGTATCAATATTCCAACTAACATGACTGACAAAATTATAGCTTTCCTTTCTTTCTCTGATCATTCTAACATTATATTCAGGAACCGGAACATTATTAAATTCAACAAGTATCACCTGATATCTTTGATTCTCATAACCATCGGCAATGTCCTGAATATTTGCATAAAGGTGAAGGACAATATTATCTTGCTCAGCTTCTAATTCAGTGTTAAGATTAGGCTGATATACCTGTATATCAGAGACAGGAGCACTGATACTACGGACATGCTGAACATGCTGATCTTGAAGTTCTTGGACTGCTTGTTCTTCACGTCTCATGACATCTCTTTAGTTTATCAAAGAGATTAATAGTCAACTGTGCAGTGAAAGGTTGAATAGGAAGAAGAAGAAAGAGGTTCTTCCTTTTGTTAAAAAAGATTTTTTTCAATGCAGTCATTCTTATGGTTGTTCTGGAAACAAGAAGAGTTTGAAATCAGGTAAGAAATATTCTAAGAAGTTTGATCATTTCCCTAAGTCTTTTAGGAGAAAAAGAAAGACTTACCTGAGAAATAGGAAAAAGTTGCATCATAAGAAGTTTATACCTGTATGTTATATTTGTAAAGGTGCACATTATGCAAACAAATGTCCAGATAAAGTTCTCATGTTTCAATTTGGTACACAATATCTTGACATGAAAACTGGCTCAAGAACACATGCTTTGTTCTTTGCTTTATATGGTCGGTTGTTTAATACAACTATACCTATTGTGAAAGATCCTAGAGGAGATAAGGCTCAAGAAAAATATTCCTTACTATGGCAAACTAAAAAAAAGGAGCTCAATTAACTGTTCCCAAGATGGTTAATCTATCTGATATAAAGGTTCCCAAGGAATGGATCATTGATGTTCGAACCCTTAAACAGTTAGACATTCCTCATAATCTTACTGTGATATCAGATGTTCAGGAAAGTGCTACTGAAGCACGTATCTCTTTTGCGAGTGAAAAGATTTCAGCTTCCAGTTCTACTAGTTCTTCATTTTCATATAAAGACCATCCTTTAGCTAGATCAGGATCTACTTTATCCAGGAAAACTTTGTGTTCCCATCCTGATGCTGTTCCTAATCCTCATGGTCCTTTATATTGTACTATATGTCATCAGTCTTTTGATGAAAGAAAACTAGTGTCAAATCCTTTGACACAACAACTGCCACAATGTTCACATCCTCAATTCATAGAATTAGATGATGGCAGTATGCAGTGTAATCATTATCCTTTTGTCCAACCTGTATTTCATATTTGTATGCTCATGTCTGGACAATCCACAGGTTTTACTGAATCCAGTTTCACTGAACCTGTTGTTCCACCCTTGCGTGATTTTATTTTGTAAGATGATAAGTTCTCTAATCCTTTTTGGCCACATCATGTTATTGCTTCTGGGCAACCAGATGCCACTACCTAGACAAAGATGCTCAATTATGCTAACCTTTGTATTTGCAAAGCTTTAGTAATCCAAGCTGATATGCAAATTAAGTCTATTCAAGCTGAGCTTGGTCGTCAACATGCTGAAGCTAGTATGAATTCCAATTTTCATAATATCCTCGCTACTTTGCATACTATTGATGCCCGTTTGAGCACCCATTTGAACACAAATTTGGCCACTAATCTTGCTGCTTTACGCCGTGACTATGCTACTTTCAAACAATCTGCGGAAACGTGGTGGGCTAATTATCAAGACCCTGTACCTCAAATGCAAACCATAACTCAAACCACAACCTGTATTGAACAGTTGACTACCCAGATCCGTAGTTAGCAACTTGCCGATAGTCATGGTATTTCCCAAATTGCTCCCACTGTCACTACTAGTGTCCAACAAGTCCTTTCCAATCAAACTCCTAAGTCCTCAGCTCCTGTATGTAACTTTCCTGACTCATCTCACGATGTAGCCAGACTCTGAAGTCAATTTCAAGGTAAATCTTTATCCTTGAATGTTCCAAAACCCAAGTTACAAGGGTTTGATCCTACAACAAGATAGTGGAAGAATGTCAATATGGTCCAAAATAATATTCAACAGATGCATGATCCCTTACAAGTCATTTCTGAAAATGTTCCACCATTGTTAAATTTTGATACATATGATCCCACTAAAAACAAAGCTACTGTTGATGCATTTAGAACATGGGTTGATAATGCTATTTATACACAATCCCTATCAACAGAACAAGCTTTGAGAAAAGCTTTAAATGCTATCACTGGTATTGCCAGATCTGCATGGGATTCTCTAAAGGTAATTGACAACTAATCTTTTCTCAGCAATTTCATTACTATGTTCATCTTTTTTCAGAACATACATCACATGGAAAGAGAAAGGACTAGAACTGGGTCTAATCAGTTTCTTTTCTAGCAAATCAGTTATTTCTTTTTCACACAATTCCTGTTCAACTCTTGACAGAATAAAGTAATTGGCTTTGCATTTCAGAAATTGATCATTACCTTCAGTATCCTATTTCATAGGTAATGTGCATACAAACTGTCAATCCTATTTCTACAGATGTTTGGTTAAGACAGTTGCAGCAAAATCTTTTTGAATTTGTTCCAACTCCCCCCGGGTAGACAAAGACTGGTTAACAAACCACACACGGGAACTGGGTAACACAATTTTAGGAGGAACAGGCAAAGATAATTTAGGGCTATAGGCACAATGTTCATTGATCTGAGGAAAACTGCCAAAGAAAAAGGTGATTGTTGTACCAGGGACACCAACAATGTAAGGACTCCATTCTTGCAAAGTCTGACTGCCAATGATACAATCATACTGTTTAACTGGATATTGTAAAAATGTAGTATGATAAACAGCATTGGAAAATTGTATGGGAATGGAAGCCTGAGACTTAATAGGATTGTTTTTATGAGATACCAAATGAATAGTAGTAGTGGTAGGTAACCAACAATCAAGAGGAAAACACTGGGGTCGAGAAATGTTACAATCAGCACCAGAGTCTAAAAAAGCACATAAAGTATATGGCTTGATAATAGGGATTTTAATGGTAAGCAGAAAAGATGGACAAGGATTGGAAATACCTTTCAAATAGGCAAAGGCTTGCTTTTCAATTGCTTCGACTGGTTCATCTGGTGGAGGCTCTTGGGCTATCTCATTTTGAACTAAATAGTTATCAAGAGAAGTATACTTTTCCTTGTGGAGTTCATTCTGCACACTAGCAATTTCTTTCAACACATCAGCTTTAACTGTATAAAGAAATGCTAGACGATTTTGCAACCAAATTGTTCTAGAGCTTTTGGCAAAAGCTTTTTCTGCAGCAGGGCAAGGAATATATTCATGAGAAGGCTTAGAAATTTCTCCTGGTTCATGTAGAGATTCATAACACTGAAGATCAGGGACATCAGATAACTCAGGATGAGTTTCAAACAATTTATGTCTATCTGATTCTAATTTCTGAAGCTCAATCATCAAATTTTGATGTTGATAGGGTGTTAGAAATTGTTTCCTTCTGCTTTCTATTTGCTATGCTTTTACTCTAAGCTGTTGCAATTGTTGTTCGGGACTTGGCTTTAGCCACTTAGGATTCACTTGAGTGAGAGACTATCCACGAAGTCTTCCATAATCTGAATTAAAAATATTACACATGAATGAAATATCAGAATCTGAAGATGATGATTCTTCAGATTTAACATCTTGATAATCTAATTCTGAACCTTGATGAACATTTAAAACTTGAAGATCATCTTCACTTGAAATATCAGTGATACTAATATCATCAGAATCAGAAGTTTCTTTAACTTCTGTTAAAGGAAGGGTGTCCAGAGCATCTTGAGTTAGTCATCTGACTCTCTTGGAATTTCTCTTAGTCTTATCTGGACATTTGTTTGCATAATGTGCACCTTTACAAATATAACATACAGGTATAAAATTCTTATGATGCACTTTTTTCCTATTTCTCAGGTAATTCTTTCTTTTTCTCTTCAGTCAAGATTATAAATCTCATCTGGAGCATTTAAAGAAGTTTCTGTCTATATGCCAAACTCATGGAATTTGTTTAAATCCTACTAAATTGAGTTAGTGTATAGAAAGTTTGATTTTTATCGGTACTCGTATTGAGCCTAATGGTAAGCTCTACCCTCAAGATCATTTGTTGAAAGCTATTCAAAAGGTTGAGGTAAAAGATAAGAAAAGCTTACAGAGATTTCTAGGTATGGTAAATTATGTTGCTGGTTATTTTAAGAATATTGCAGAAGCCAGAAAAGAGCTCAATAAGCTTTTAAGGAAGAATGCTCCTGCCTGGTCTGATAAACATAATCAGGCTATAGCTGACATAAAGCAACAATGTCAAGATCTATCACCTCTAAGAATACCTAGAAAAGGAAAAAAGATAGTGCAGACTGATGCTAGTAATGAAGCATGGGGTGCTATACTTTTAGAAGTTGTTGAATATCAAGGTCACTGGAAAGAAGAAATTGTCAGATTTGAATCAGGTACTTTCAAAGGTTCTGAAATGAATTATCATTCAACTCATAAAGAGTTACTTGCAGTTGTGCATGCCTTTGAAAAGTTTCAATTGTTTATTAGTGATCAAAGATTTGTTTTAAGAAGTGATCTTCAAAATTTGCTTGGATTCTTCAAGAAAGAATCTAAGAATAAGGTTGTTAGAGCCTGATTACTCAGGTGGGCACAGTTTTTAGATACCTTTGAATTTGATACAGAACATATTGAAGGTACTAAAAATGTTCTTGCAGACTTCCTCAGTCGTGAAGGATGTTTGAATAACATCATCAGTTTGAATCAATTTGTTTATCATGAAGATGAGCTTCAAATTCTTCAGCCTCATCTTAGAGATTCTGTTATTGAAAGTCAACAAGATATTTTGTCTAATCTGCAGATTGTTTTATATGATCAACCTGGATCATGGGAAGAATGGGTTCAATGAAGAGATGTCATGAGACGTGAAGAACAAGCAGTCCAAGAACTTCAAGATCAGCATGTTCAGCATGTTTGTAGTATCAGTGCTCCTGTCTCTGATATACAGGTATATCAGCCTAATCTTAACACTGAATTAGAAGCTGAGCAAGATAATATTGTCCTTCACCTTTATGCAAATATTCAGGACATTGCCGATGGTTATGAGAATCAAAGATATCAGGTGATACTTGTTGAATTTAATAATGTTCCGATTCCTGAATATAATGTCAGAATGATCAGAGAAAGAAAGGAAAGCTATAATTTTTTTAGTGATGTTAGTTGGAATATTGATACTATGTCTGATTTGGACCATATTGACATTCTTCCACTGTCCTGTTGCAGGATCAAACTCTTGTAACTTGGGTTTTGGAACATTCAAGGATAAAGATTTACCTTGAAATTGACTTTGGAGTCTGGCTACATCGTGAGATGAGTCAGGAAAGTTACATACAAGAGCTGAGGACTTAGGAGTTTGATTGGAAAGGACTTGTTGGACACTAGTAGTGACAGTGGGAGCAATTTGGGAAATACCATGACTATTGGCAAGTTGCTGACTACAGATCTGGGTAGTCGTCTGTTCAATACGGGCTGTGGTTTGAGTTATCGTGGATGGTTTCCCTTGTTGCTGAGCCATCATGGGTTCGAATTGAGCTATTGCCATGAAAAGGCGATACTCTCTAGTACCCCATTCTCTTTCCCCCGGTCACCAAAATGTATGGTTTTGATAGCATTTCGACTGCCTATCGTTCTCAAATAAAAGAAAAAAGTAAACTTCTTAAGGGCCAAAGTGAGATGAGAGGTAGTTGTTTTATTCATCTTCACAAACTTGGAGAAAGAGCTTCAAGGCTATTTGCTACATCATCATTCTTGGGCTCATGTTCATCCACTTTGCCTTATGTAGTTTTCATGAAAGCTTAATTGTGGGAAATGTTTGGTTTATTTAAGAGTATTGAGCTTTAAATCTTAAGGGTCAAGCATCCTTTTGATGGATGGAGAAAGACAATCAAACATTTGTAGGTGTCTTTTAATTAGTATTTTATTTATGGTCTATAAAGAGCGACTAGAAATTGATTAGGAGTATGAATGATATGAAAGAGAATGAGCTTATTTTGGTTCACTTAAGTGTGTTGAATTTCAAGGGTCAAGTTTCCCTTCTATGAATATACAAAGATCCTCAAGCATTTGTTAAGTGTCTTTTAGGTACTATTTTATCCAATGCTATGAAAGAGAATAACTTCATTTTGGGTCGCTTAAGTGTATTGAGCTTCAAGATAAAGTTTCCTTTCTACGGATACACAAAGATCATCAAGCATTTGTTAAGTGTCATTTAGGTAGTATTTTATCCATTCTCTATCAAGGATGACATGAAATTGATTACAAGTAGAAATTATATGAAAGCGAATGACTTTCATTCAAACATTACTTTGATGATGATGCAAGTAATTGGGTTTTTCTTGACATCATTATCACATTTTGAAGCAGCTGCAAAATTTGCATGTGATGATTAAATAAAAACCCTTTAATACATAAAATGAAGTGGCATTGATGATCATGATAATTCTTTGATATCTCGACATAATATAGCTCCCATGATGCAAAGAAGTACATGATATGGTATTTAATCGTGATAATGTGTTATGAATTTAATATGAAGATGTATTTGATTGCTCATTAACCTAGATAAATTCCTCATAGGATTGTCATTATGTGTCCAACATTTCTTAATTTATTTCTTGATCTTCTATAAGTGTTTCAATATGACTATATTGACCATGTTGCCAAAAAGGATTGATGTATATATGAAGATTTTGCTTTGGAAAAGTAACAAGTTTGTTACCTCCAATTATTACTTCTAAATGACTAATATAAACATTGAATCGTGTATCTTATGCTTTAAATCCAAACATATTGTGTATCATGAACTGGCTTTGGTGCTCACAAATGTTTTTTGAGTTGAAACCTTTAGGAACGTAAGCTATGATATATAATGGACTAATACTTGTGAGAGTGTAATTTGAAGAAATAAAATCCATTTTTCTTAAATGCAAACTAATTAATAAAATGTAAACAATAAGCATATAATTAACTTAGATATAATTAGGTACTTGGATTGCGAAATGATTAATAAATATAAAATTAATCAAAAAGATAGATGCACATAGCCTTAAAAATAATGATGAAGATTTAATGTTCAAGTTGCACAAAATTCAATTGCCAAGTTTATCAAACTTAATGCTTACAACTTGGTGAACATATCAAGCTTTCTGTATTCCCCAAAATATTTATAGTTCAAACTCAAATCCTCAATGGTTGAACTTAAGCACAATGAGAATGAATTGATAGAAATTTGCAATAATGGTACCTTGGCCTCTATCTTCTCTATGTTTATGTGTATCCAAAATAATAATGCTTGCAAACAACTTATAATAGAATGCTGGATTTCTAGGGTGAAGTTGTCCAACATCAATACCTTGTATAGACAACCAACTTTACAATTCTAAGTGAATAATTGACGATAAAATGCATAGACTTGTATATAGCCTTTCAATGAATTATTACTTTGAGGATAATGCAACTCATTGTGTTTTTCTTGATGTCATTAGAACATTTTAAAGAAAGTCCAAAGTATGCATATTGATCTTATTGTAGTTATTGATTTGATAACAAATTTCCTCACATACAATGAAGTGGCATCCATGATCACCATAATCCTTTAGATATCTCAACATAATAAACATCCAATGATGTAAAGCAATGCATGGTGTGCTAGTGAGAAAATGTTATGGATAAAAATTGAAGATGCATTAGATCGCTCATTAATAATCCCACTAAATCCCTCATAGGATTGTGATGATGTGTCCAACATCTTTTGATTTGTCTCTTGTTTTATAAGTATTTCCATGTAGATATATTGAATAAATTGTGGAAATTGATTGGTGCACATTTCAAGGATTTTCTTGGGAACACTAACAAGTTATCTACCCCATTATTTATTACTTCTAAATGATTTAAATTGTTATAAAGAAAATCTTGTATCTTATTTTTTAAACACAAACATATTTGGGTATCATGAACGTTAGCTTTCATGTTTAGTGCAATAATGTTTAGAGTCAAAACCTTTGGGCAGATATGTTGAGATGTCCAATGTTAGAGAGAGATGAGTACATACTATGAAGAAATGAAAACCTTTTTACTTAAATATAGGTCAATTAAATAAATGTAAAAAATAATCACATAATTAAATTAGATAAATTAAATAGGTACTTGGATTGATAAATGATTGTTACATATAAAATTAAATAGGATGATAGAAACACTTTTGCTTCAAAATAATGATGAAGAATTTATGCTAGTGTTGCACAAAATCTAGTAGCCAAGGTATACAAAATCAATGCTTACAATTTGGTGAATCCATCAAGATTTATGTACTCTAAAGGATTTTCATATCTAAAACTAAAATTCTTAGTGATTGAACCTAAGAACTAAGAGTGAATTGTTAGAAACTATAGCATCATAAATTGTATGAACTATCTAGTGTGTCTCATTTCATGGTTGTGTAGTGCCAATTTTAGTTTGCATTCATTCCTCTATGCATTATAATAATTTTTCTTTGCATTTAAGTCCTTTCTCTCAATTTAATTAATTTGGAACCTTAATTATAGGTGTGCCCTCTTCAATTATTTTATTTAATCATCATCTCTTTTGTACATAGGCCTTACTTCAATATGAGTGGTCTTTTGTACATTTCTATTTATCACACCTTGATTCTATGCATGTTTTGAGTATCTCCATGTCTTAATTGAACCCCAATCTAGATCTAGGCCCTTTTTGTCCTATATGGGGTGACCTAGAGTGTAGGGTCTGACTTAGGCTGCCCCTTACCTTGTGAGTTACCCATTACATGGAAAATGGGGCCCAAATTTAAATCAGGGAGAGGTCTTTTGATTTTAGGTAGGATTCTAATTTTGTGTCAACCTCATTCAAGTTTTGTGCCCCAAAATGGCTAGGTGGAGCATAAGTACACGACTACCTCCCTAATTTTGGGATCCATCTTCAATCAAGGATGTTATTTTACATCCAAGCAGTCAAGTTATCAACTCAAGGAGAGTCAAGTATATTCAAGCATTTCATCTCATCATTACATGGCAAACCTAGTAATCATTGTGCAAGCACATATTTTTGTGATGCTGTTTTAGGTCTTTATGGAGTCATGATATTGCATCAATGCTTGTGATCTCATTTCAATAATTACTTGCATTGTCAAGGTATAAGATACTTATCAAGCATCTTCTACTAACAACACACTTTCTTTCCTTTCAATTTCAATTCAATTTCAAGATTAATTCCTAAACATGGGTTTGATTGAGGCAAACCCCTTTCTCCCATAATTCTTTCTAGTTTATGTGCACAAGTGATAGATGATAGGGTTTTAGACTCAACTATGTAGGAAGGTATAACAATATACTACATATCTTTGGATACTTATTTTCGATGAATCAAATATCTCATAATGGTAAAATTAATTCTCTTTTTCATCATAAAAATAAACATTCTCTTGTTGATTGTATTGAATTTAGATAATTTGTTAAAGATTTAGTAGATAGATGTCTTTTTTGTTTCTTAATGGATCTCATAATGGAAATACAAGATAAAAAATGTGAATAATCACCGAAATACAAATAAGAGTGTAGTTCAAATAAAAATAATATAAGACAAAATGCAACCACAAGAGGCACTATAAAAGACAAAGTATCTCTTCAACATAAAACACAAACATCCAATAAGATGCTTGTAACATTCCATTTATTTAGGAAGAAGAGAAAAATCATACAATTTATCTTATTTAAATTATGTTCTTCTTACCTACTTTACAATATTTTGTGAGAGCCATAAGAAGTGCCCAAGTCTCCATCTAATTGTTAGTGACAATATCTATGCGAGTAGGAAAAAAGAAGAGGACCAAACCAATGCTAACTTTTCTAACTCCACCTATCCCGCTTGTTGGTGCTCAAATCAACAAATTGGATTTCCTATGGACTTGCCAATCCAATGCTAGGAAACCCAAGTGATTTGGCCAACTAAAAAGTTTCAACCAAATGTAAGGTTGGAACTTCTGCAATTCTAGCTCTACAAGACCAAGGCTGGTAGGCCTATACCTCAACCATTATCTGTTGGTTGAAGGTTTTTTTTTATAGAAGATAGTATAATGTATGAGAACTTAGGTGATCTCTCAAGATGGCAAGTGATACTCTTGAGAATGATCAAATTGTGAATGCCACAATAGTTTGGTGATTGAAGGTTGTAAACAATTCTTAGAGAGATTGTTTAGTACAAGTTTTTTAATATGTAAAAATAAAAAGACTGCAAATTACATGTATGACATATCTATTGGACTTGCTCTGAAAATATTTGATTCCTTATTTTAAAATAATAATTAGACTAGTGCCTTGCACTTGCTCATTAGTTATTTATTAGTTCAATTAAAAGATCCTAAGTATAACCTTTGAGACAGATTTTAAAAACTTATTTTCTGAAATAAGCCTATCATTTCAAAGGCTTTCAATATAAATTATAATTTGAACACAAATTAGTAGTTAGTTTTACTGAGCTTAACCCTAGCTCTGAGAGACCAGTAAAACAAAAATAAATTTGATAGCCAATATTTCTAATTGATGATCAAATTGAAAATCAAATTCATATTATAATATTATATGAAACACACATTGAAGAAATCTAAGAGATTTATCAAATGAACTAATCAATTAAATTAAGAAATTGAACCAATCAAAGAAATGCTAAAAACATATGGTCATTATATTAAAGTTAAAACAAGGTTACCGACTGATAATATCACCAGATCATTCTTAGCATTGAATATCTTCAGAAATAAAATACAAATTGATATTGTTTGTGTGTATATTTTATGTATATCGTATCTTATCTTTTTCGGTCTTCGTAGATCCCTTCTTATAAATAGTGAAGGGATGCAACATTTAGCTTCAGAATTTTACAAAATGGTTTTATAAAATGGTAACACCAAATACCTTATAAACCCATGTCACATATCACAGGACAAAAGGAGCACCGTTAATAGGAACTAAACCAATTAACTCCATCAACTCGTCATGGAAATCGGCTGGAACCCACTCTTCTTTATTTTCCTGCACCTCCCGAAGAAGCTCATGCAACTCTGCTCTATCATGCTCTGCTTCTAATTTATGTACATCACTCTGATATTCAACATAGCTTGTCTTTAGGTCCCAAGCAACATTTAGGAGACTATTCACAATATCAAGCTGATCTTCTTCTGTCCCACTTACACCAAGCTGTTGAACATGTCTACGCTCTTCATCCTTAGGGCTGATGATTACTAGAAGTCCCATCCTAGCAATCAAATGACACCATCAATCAGTCCAAACTTCTTGCAAAACTGCCATTCATTTGATTACTTATCAAACATGCAGAATGCATTTAATTTCTACAATCTGTAATGGGATTTCCAATAAATTTGCCACGCACAATGATTTATTTCATTTTCTTTGAGCATTAATATCACCCTTTTTGTTCGACCCTTTGGAATTTTAATTGATGTGACAACTGTTTCTTATCACTTTAGATCACCCTAATGAGAAACTATCCTTGGTGCCATCGGCATAACCATCTTCGTTCCCTCCAAAAATTGTGCTTGTTATTTATGAAATCGGTATATGTAATCCTAATGCCCTCATCAGGTATCAGAATAACTTGATATCCCTTTGGCCTCTACTTTATGTTATCATGATGATCGACATAATATACCCCAACTAATTCATCAGTGGTCAGGCTAACACTTTTCAAGTTTCTCTACTTGCTTTGGTTACTCCGATTGTATATTTTATCGCCATATGTTATATCGATGATTTCATCGGGGATCGATGTAACGCATAATTCTCTTGCCCGATGTTATACAATACTCCAATGAATCATATTGGCAAGGCTCATGCCGCTGGAACTGTCCAGTATCGGTATGTCCTAAAATAACTCATCCGACTATTTTTCCTTACGCTGATAGTATGATCGGTATAATCTACTCATATAATGTTATGGTTTTATTTGATCATGCCCATTGGTAAAATATACAATGATAATATCATCGGGTATCAACAAGACATAAATTACTTTACACTGCTTATATCTTTTGCACCGATGGAATTATCGACATGATGCATACTGATATATCTCATTCCTTTTGAATTTACCTTATCCGACAAGGCTATTCTGATAGTTTTCTTATCAATGTCATTTTCATTACTTATTGACCAATGTTATCCGGATATCACTGATTTGGATTTCCTTTTCTTGAGAGGATAATGACAATGGACCAAATGGATCATTGTACACCAAAGCTACTTGATAGACCCTTGTGCTACCCTTTGGACAATTTCTGACGCTATTTTCCAGGCTCACACTTGACAATCCTTCTACCTTGCACACAAACATCACTAGTAACTATTCTCATAGACAAAAACTTGTAAAATTCCCTATATGGAGTATAAATCATTTTACCAGAAAATTAAGTGTCAACAGCTACCACCCAAACTACTATTTGAAGAAGCAATTTCAAAATTCAAACAATTTAAACATTTGTTATT
Organism: Chamaecyparis obtusa; assembly: GCA_027943335.1. NCBI lineage: Eukaryota > Viridiplantae > Streptophyta > Pinopsida > Cupressales > Cupressaceae > Chamaecyparis > Chamaecyparis obtusa. Next base: position 1,236,023 of record BSBK01003830.1, on the reverse strand, counting down.
TTTATATTATTTTAAGCAACAAAATTTAAAGTCTTTAATAGATTATAATGCTCACAAGAGATAGAATAGATTAATGCAAAGTTCTACTTATAGAATATAAATGATAAATTAGATTTTTAACCTTATACACTAATAGTATATAATATAATTTCACAAACTTGAAAAACATCTATTTCTAATTATAATAGTTATCATGGAAGTCTAAAAGGTTAAAAATTGGGGAGGTTTATTATAAACCTATAGCCTTCTTTTATAAAATAATGTAATATGGAAAAATGAATAAAGCAAATCAATTTATTACAAATGAGGTTAATAAACTCTTAAATTTGAGTAGAGGATAGAGATACTCAATTTATATTAAAAGTTCATTTGACCAAATAGTGAGTGACAATATTTCATTCCCTAGATATTATCTAAAGTAATAGACTAAATTTTTTGAGGAAGACAAATAATATGTTTAACATAAAAAACCAATCTTCAAGAAGACTTTGAAACCTTCAATTTATTTAGAAGAAAGAGCAAAATTATGGAAGTTATCTCTAAAATTATCTTCTTCCAACCAACATTATCTTATCTAACTCCACCTATCCCCACAAATTTCAAAATTTAAATTATTGAAAATAACAAAATAACTAGTTTCTAACATTTTTATCAATCAATTATACCTTTTTTTCTAATTTTTAATTTTATTTTTATGGAGGACATCTCCAAAATCGTACCCAATACCGGAGCACAAGTCTTAGGTTGAACCTATTCGGCTAAGAGCCAAGGATTGAGATTATCCATTCCACCAAATTCCAATGGTATATGATCCCGACCTCATCTTTTATTTTGATGTAAGAGCCTTAAACTTACCAAACCTTATCCCTGGTAGACTCATTAAGAATTCTCAACTTCAACAATAGACCAAATATCTATTGACAATTAACTACAAATTTTAAATTAAATAAAATTACAACTAAGTCCATAGTTTCAATCATTGTAGTATAGGCCGCTGATCACAAAACCATAGATCAATTAAATAACAGTAGCCACTACTATATTGATTTCATAGGAAATAAAAGTAGTTAACACATCAACCATTTTGTTAAGTGTACACACTGAAGATTTGTCTGTTTATTCTCTTCTCTCAAAGAATGAGAGATTGCCCATTTTGACAGCAATCTCCTCCATTTTCCTTGACAGATATTTGTTCCAGATATTTCCCTGCTATCTACGCTTTTGTTGGTGTGAGCAGTGTGTAAATTCATATAAAAAATCTGCAGCTACTGTGAAAAGGTAAAAGTGCTCTGGAAAATCTTAGATGAAAGAGATATCTTTTGGAAATGTAATCAAATCCTCCATGAAAGCTAACAGAGAACATAAATGAAGACTTGCAATTGGCAAAGCAAAAAGCAAGATTGTTTACATTCTCTCTATGGCTGCTCGAGTTTTTAATGGGCCCAAATTTGATGGCTGTATGGACTAATCCATCCTAGTAGTCTTATAAACTAGTCTATTACAAGAATCAATAAAACGCGCTCTTGGCTGGTCCCCGTGATGTAACGGTGAATGGATGCCTTTGTTTGCTGAACCGTCATGGGTTCAAATTCAGCCGCGAGGAAGGAGAAGAAATAAACATGAAGGCGGTACTCTCTAGTACTCCATCTTTTTTTCCTCGGTCACCAAAATATATGGTTTTGACAAGAAAAAGAAAAGGGATGTGAATTTTGATGGGCCAAAGTGAGATGAGAGGCTGTTGTTTTAGGATGCGGTTAAGTTGCTTACAAAATGTACTGTTCATCAAATTTCAAAAAATGGAAAACATAACAGTTTTTTGCGAAATTTTCACTATCCGTTCTGCATATTTTGTGGTAAAAAACCACAAAAAAATTGCAGTGTTTCCGTGAATCTGGAAAAAAAAAGTTGACATTTTTTTTTGTCTTTGGTGCATTTTGTAGGGAGCTTAGCCGCTGCCGTTGTTTTATTCATCTTCACAAACTTGGAGCAAGAGCTTCAAGGCTATTTGCTACATCATTCTTGGGCTCATGTTCATCCACTTTGCCTTCTCAAGTTTTGATGAAAGCTTAAATGTGGGAAAATGTTTGGTTCATTTAAGAGTATTGAGCTTTAAACCTTTAAGGGTCAAGCATCCTTTTCATGGATAGACAAATATAATAAAACATTTGTAAGTGTCTTTTAATTAGTATTTTATTTATGGTCTATAAAGAACGACTATAAATTCATTAGGAGTATGAATGATATGAAAGAGAATGAGCTTATTTTGGTTCACTTAAGTGTATTGAACATCAAGGGTCAAGTTTCCCTTCTACGAATATGCAGAGATCCTCAAACATTTGTTAAGTGTCTTTTAGGTACTATTTTATCCAATGCTATGAAAGAGAATAACCTCATTTTGGTTCACTTAAATATATTGAGCTTCAAGATCAAGTCTCCTTTCTATGGATAGACAAAGACCATCAAGCATTTGTTAAGTGTCATTTAGGTAGTATTTTCTCCATTCTCTATCAAGGATGATATGGAATTAATTACAAGTAGAAATGATATGAAAGAGAATAACTTTCATTCAAGCATTACTTTGATGATGATGCAACTAATTGTGTTTTTCTTGAATCATTATCACATTTTGAAGCGGCTGCAAAATTTGTGTGTGATGATTAAATAAAAACCCTTTAATACATAAAATGAAGTGGCATTGATTATCATGACAATTCTTTGATATCTCAACATAATATAGCTCCCATGATGCAAAGAAGTCCATGATATGGTATTTAATCATGACAATGTGTTATGAATTTAAAATGAAGATGTATTAGATTGCTCATTAACCCAAATAAATTCCTCATAGGATTGTGATTATGTGCCCAACATTTCTTAATTTGTTTCTTGATCTTCTATAAGGGCCTGTTTGTTTGTTGGAATTAGACTGGAATTGGGATTGTCAAATCCCGGAATCGACATTTTCAATGTTTGTGTTCAAACCATGAAACTGGAATAGGGATATGTTAATTCCCATTTACCTCCAAAACCAGCAAAAGTGGGTTTCCAGGAATCGACGACATAAGAGTAGGTGGATTTGCCAAATATTGCTTGATCTTGTCAAAGGCTTCTTCACACTTATTATCCCACTTAAATGAACTATCTTTATGTAACATGTGTCAAAAAGGATGACTTTTGTCTACCAGTTGAGAGACAAATCTTCTAATTGATTGGAGTCTTCCTTGTAAAGACCTTAACCGACTGATATTTATAGGGGAAGACATCTCCATGATTGCCTTGACTTTCTCTGGATCAACTTATATGCCTTTAGCCAAGACAATATACCCTAGCAAATTTCCTGATGTAACTCCGAATGCACACTTCTTTGGATTGAGTTTAACCTTGTATTTTTTCATCTAGGTAAATATCCTATCTAGCACTCTCAAATTACCTTCTCTAGTTTTAGATTTTGCCAGGATATCATTGACATAGTATTCCATTATAGTATGCATCATGTCATGGAAGATTGTAGTCATGTCTCGTTGATAAGTTGCTCCAACATTCTTGAGCGCAAAAGGCATGACATTCCAAAAGTATGTGCCCTAAGGACATGTGAAAGCAGTTTTCTCTTGGTCTTTTGGTGCAATCTTGATCTGGTTATAGCTTGAAAATCCATCCATTAAGGATAAAATTTCATGACCAGCTGTCAAATCGACTATGATATCAATGTTAGGCAATGAGAAGTCATCCTTAGGACAAGCCTTATTCAAATCCCGAAAATCTATACAGATCTTGATAGACTTGTTTGGCTTTGATACTGGTACAACATTTGAAATCCACTCAGCATAATCAATGGCTTGAATGAATCCAACATCTAGGAGCTTCTTCAATTCTCCTTTCACCAAGAGTGCAATATGAGGATGCATTTTTCTGAGTTTCTTCTTGACTATTCTGATCCCTGGTGTAATAGACAAGTGATGCATAATAAGATTAGGATCTAATCCTAGCATGCCAGCATAAGACCAGGCAAAGTTCACTTGTCTTTCCTTGAAAAATTGTAAAAAGGTTTTCCTTTTTTACTCTATTAAAGATGTCGCTACTTGAAGAATACGCTTTGACTCCTCCATTCTAATGTTGAGAGGCACTATTGGCTCAATAAGTATTGCATATTTCTCTCAATAAAGATAATTAGGAAGAGTGTTAATCCTTCCATCCTCAAGCGCCTCAGAGAGGTTTTCACCTTCAGATAGGTCATTTATTTTTACTTTTTATGGATCGAATACTGCCACTGAGTGGTTTTCACCATTAGATAAATTTATAATTTTCATATTTTTACGACTGAAAGGATTGGCACTCTCTCCAAAATAAACCATGTCACTGAGTTCAATTGGAAATCCAAACTTATGATCCCCTAGTGCAGATGATCCTCTGATTCCAAGATAATCAATAATTGCATCATCATTATGGAAAATGTCAAGTTTTGGATTATTGGGAGAATCCCAATCTATAAGTTCAAGATGGACAAGAGGTAATGGATCATTTGGGTCAATTTCAAAGGTAGTAATGGTGTTTATAGAGAAATTGTCTAGGTTTATGATAGTATCATCAAGGTATATTCCCATACTCTTGTCTGATTACCTCTCACAAGATGATTCTCACTTTCCTCAAGATTGTTTGGAGTAGTATTATGTGGGACTAATCCTAACGATTCAATCCTTGAACTCTCCCCCTCATGGTAGGTGACACTATAAGTATGAATGACATCAACTCCTATCTCTTTAGTATAGTCAGATAATGAATCCCATTCATAATCATTAGAATTAGTATCATCATCTTGTTCTTGATTATCCCTGAGTTTATTGACAAGTTCTGTTTCTATTCTTTGTTTTTCCTTATCTACATACTTTCCATCTTTTTGAAGTCCAGAAGCATTAGTAACTTCATTGAAAGATGTAACATTTTCTTTTCCTTTGGACTCTTTTGGTCCTTCTCCTTTATAACCTAACCCTGTTGTATCCCTTTGATAATTTGGATTTTTCAAAATTGGTTTTATGACACCATCCCTCTGCAATCCTGTAGGTCAACCGCCTTGATATCTATATTTTGTAACAAAGTATACCCTTTCCATATACATCAGGTGATATATTCATGTTTTACACATTCTTCACTTTTTTCTAAATTGAGTAAATGATTAGCATTATGATCAGCTTCTTCTTTGGATATAGTGCCTCCACTTATAAATGTGCCAAAAATAGTTGTTGAAGGAGCTTTTGATTATTGTTTGATAATCAAATATTTCACATATGACTTAGGAGACAAGGGTAATTATGTGATACAAAAAGTTTGGCCCAAAGTATATTCCCCCATACTCTGTTCTTTTATATCTATTTTGATATCATTAGATTTAGATGTTGATGCCACATTACCTAGATCAAAGGGTATTATTGCAGAAGATCCAACACGATTATAAGGTACCAAAGACTCAAGTACTATCTTCACAGTGTTACAATATTGGAAAGGATTAGGATCACCTTTGATAGTTATTTCTTGACCATTGGAGGGAAATTTCAAACACTGATGATAAGTTGAAGGTACAACTTGCATAGAATGAATCCAAGGTCATCCCAAAAGAATATTATATGCAAGTTCCATATCAAGAACTTGGCAAAGAACATCTTTGACTACAGGACCTACTCTGATAGGTAAAACCACTGATCCATTAGATGACCTCTCCTCTTCATTATAAGCTTTTATTGCAATTTTCTTCTTTGGATCTACAACATTTTAGAAAACCCCAATGCAAGGACTAATTTTAAAGTGCATATATTAAAGCCAGCTCCTCCATCTATTAGAAATCTTTTAATTTTATGATTTTGAACAAGGACTTCAATATGGAGTGGAGCATTATGTGGTTGATTAATTTGGCTAGATCATCGTGCTCAGTAAAAGATAGGTAATGCGGAGTGGTCAAATGTCCCACGATAACTTGGAATTGGGCCTGATCTAGATTTGTAGGGACATGAGTTTCTAGTAGAGATTTCTCAAGAATATCTATATGAGATGATGACAAGCATAAAAGCTCTAATATAGATATTTGGGCAGGTGTTTTCTTTAATTGATCTAAAAGATTGTATTGATTTGAAACATTTGGTGTAGACTTTGGAACATAGACATACTTGTTTTATGACGTGGAAGGTTTGGATGAGACACCTTGTAAAGTAACCTTGGATTGGGCTCGAGTTGTGACATTAACTAGTTGACTCTCAGACTTTTCTTTGATAGTAATCACATTGGCATAATACTGAGAAGGATGAAGTTCTAAGATATGGTTAACATACTTATAGGATGTTGTGTTATGATTGTCTTGGTTATCACCCTTAGTATTGGAAGAACTTCCTTTGTCATGTTCAGGAAGTGGATCTTAAAAAGCCTTGTGTGACTCATTTGAGGTATGTCCATCAACGCTTATTTCACCACTTTCTATCAAGTCTTGTATCACATGTTTAAGTTTTTGACAATCATTGGTTTTATGAATTTTCCCTCTATGAAATTTACAATAATCGTTATCATTCCACCTAGAAGGTTTCACTCTGGTTTCATAATCTCTGATTTCAGGAAGTACAATGAGTTTCTTTGTGATCAATTTCCTTAGTGCAAATTTGAGAGACTAACCTAGAGGTGTAAAAGTTCTTCTCCGTGGCATAAAAGGTAATCTTGAATTTGACATATTATTGTTGGTATTTTGTGTTGTAGTTTGATTAATTTGAGTAGGTTGAGTAGCATTGGCTTTCCTTGTGAGATTTAGAATAGATTTTGCTAGTTTAACATGTTGATTAACAATACTCCCATCATTGACAATATTCTTGTTCTTGTTCCAAAATTTTAATTTGTCATTGTTGTTGTTATTGGGATTAGAGCTTGAAGATCCAACATTATCTTTAGTGTATAGTTTAATCTCACCTTTTCTAACCATAGCTTCCTCAATTTTGACTCTATTTTTAATGATTTTGTTAAAACTTGGAGGACATTGTAATTGTAACCTATAACTCATTTTTGGTGTAAGGTTATGCACAAAGATATCCATATTTTATTGTTCATGGATATTTGGAAAATGATTGATGCCATCTTTGCAAAAATGTAAGGAAGGGTTCTCCATTCTTTTGTTGTGCATTGCAAAGATCAAGCATAGTGACCTCATGTTTGAGGTTGTATGAATAATGAGTCACAAATTTGTCAACAAGTTCATTGAATGATTTGATACCTTGGGGTAATTTGGAGAACCATTCCATATCTTGTCCTTCTAAACTACATGGAAATAGTCGCATAAGATAAGTGTCATTGTGAGCGACTTCAATACAAGCAACACAAAACTCACGTATGTAGTCTTGCGGATCCGAATTCCCTTTGTATTTGTCAAATTTAGGTACCTAAAAATGTGTAGGGAATGGAATCATTCCTAAATGTTTGTCAAAAAGATAAGGACATATATCATCTAAGGAATATTTCTTGGTAGAAGATCCAGTTTGAATGTCACGAATCTGTTGTTGAAGCATCTAGTTTTGTTGTAAAATAGGGTCCAAAGATAATGTAGGTCCTTGTGTATAGTGGCAAGCACTATGTTGCTTGTCTTCCATAGTTCCATGAGCATATGTCTCTTGAGAACCACTAGGTATTTCTTCATCATTTTTCATAAGGGATTCTTTGAGAATAGAGACATCAAAATCAGTGGGTATTCTAACTCCTTGTTGAGCAAGCATGAGGAAGTATTTTTCTTTGTCCATGTCTAAGACTCTTTCAATGAGCTTGTGGAACCTAGGATGTTGCATGGATTCTCTCAATTCTTCATCTATTGGTTCTTCCTCAATCACGTTTCTGGAAGAAAATCTAGAACAAGGGTTTTCATGATTACTAGTCCCTACCATCTTGTCTCTAGATTTTGGATTGACACATTTCTTGAGTTTTTATGATCAAGTTTGAACCATAAAAGGTGAAAGATGAAAAATGTGATGGAATTTAAATTTTGGTAGATAAAAAGATATGTATTGAAAAGATAGATGTGAAGAGAAACCCTAAAGTGTTGAGATGAGTGTGATAATTGATAATCTAAGTCTATAGGAGGTATATAGCTCACTATGATATGACAAAGACAATCAATGAATAAAATCTAAGTAAGTCCTTAGGTAAGGATGATAAATCCTAATAGGAAACTCACAATGATCAATCTAATGTTCAAAGTAGTAGGTATCAACACTAAATAGTGATTTTGAAGGCTATGGATGAAATAGAATGATGGTGAATTTTGAAGAAAATGGTCAAACTAGGTATCAATGTGTTGTCTAGATCAAATGTTTTTCCAGAATCAAGAAGAGGACAAAATTGGGTATTTGAAAAAGTATGTTTCAAAATGCTAAGGTCCATACTATAAGCCTCTATTATGAATGCACAACAACAGATGCGCAAGACAATTTGATGTATGCGTGACAAAGTTATATAAATGTGCAATCAATTTGGATATACGCGCAATGACATTGATGAAAGCGTAGTGCAATGAATCAAATGTGCAACAAAGTTTGACAAATGCGTAGAACATTGTGAAAAATGCGTAGCAAAATGTGACAAATGCGCAACTCTGGTGTTTTGTACTTTTGTTTTGCAAATTTTGGGAAAATTTTTGCTTTTTGACTATTGTTTGGATGATTTGTTTATCTTGGCAAGAAAATGCATAAACACACACACACACACAAGACATGAATGTTTGCTAAATTATTCTAGAATGAATGCACAACGTATAAATCATTTTACCAGAAAATTAAGTGTCAACAGCTACCACCCAAACTACTATTTGAAGAAGCAATTTCAAAATTCAAACAATTTAAACATTTGTTATTTTTTATATTATTTTAAGTAACAAAATTTAAAGTCTTCAATAGATTATAATGTTCATGAGAGATATAATAGATTTATGTAAGGTGCTACTTATAAAATATAAATGATAAATTTGATTTCAACCTTATACACTAAAATTATATAATATAATTTCACAAACTTGAAAAACATCTATTTCAAATTATAATAGTTATTATAGAAATCTAAAAGGTTAAAAATTGGGGAGGTTTATCATAAACCTATAGCTTTCTTTTATAAAATGTAACATGGAGAAATGAATAAAGCAAATCAATTTATTACAAAGGGGGTTAATAAACGAAATTTGAGTAGAAGATAATGATACTCAATTTATATTAAAAACTCATTTGACTAAATAATGAGTGACAATATTTCATTCTGTAGAGATATTATGTAAAAAAATAGACTCAAATTTTTGAGAAAGACAAATAGTTTGTTGAACCTAAAAAACCAATCTTCAAGAAGACTCTGAAACCTTCAATTATTTAGAAGAAAGAATCAAATTATAGAAGTTATCTCCAAAATTATCTTCTTCCAACCAACATTATCTTATCTAACTTCACCTATCCCTACAAATTTTAAAATTCAAATTATTCAAAATAACAAAAATAACTAGTTTCTAACATTTGTATCAATCATTTACAACCTTTTTTTTTAATGGAGGACATCCTCAAAATCGATTTAGCTACCCAATATCGGAGCATGAGTCTTAGGCTGAACCTCTTCGGCTAAGAGCCAAGAATTGAGAGTTATCCATTTGGCCAAATTTTCCAGAAGCATATGATCCCGACCTCATCTTTTATTTTGATGTTGGAGCCTTAAACTTACCAAGACTTATCCCTTGTGAACTCATTAAGAATCTTCAACTTCAACAATAGACCAAATGTCTATTGACAATTAACTACAGATTTTAAATTAAATAAATTACAAATGAGTACATAATTTCAATCATTGTAGTATAGGCTCGTGAACACAAAACCATAGATCAATTAAATAAGAGTAGCCACTCCTATATTGATTTCATAGGAAATAAAAGTAATTAACACATCACCCATTTTGTAAAGTGTACACACTGAAGATTTGTCTGTTTATTCTCTTCTCTCAAAGAATGAGAGATTGCCCATTTTGACAGCAATCTCCTCCATTTTCCTTGAAAGATCTTTGTTCCAGATATTTCCCTGCTACCTACGGTTTTGTTGGTGTGAGCAGTGTGTAAAAGTGCTCTGGAAAATCTTAGATGAAAGATATCTCTTGGAAATGTAATCAAATCCTCCATGAAAGCTAGCAGAGAACAGCATTAAAAGACATAAATGAAGACTTGCAATTGGCAAAGCAAAAAGTAAGGTGTTTTACCTCTGAATCCGTTCCTCAGTAAATAAATATGATATGAGCGAATCTATTATTGTTATATTGTGCGTAAGTTTTTTTATTAGTCTAGTACACTAGTCTATTATTCGTCTTAGATATATATATTTTTTTATTAGTCTAGTATACTAGTCTATTAAAGATCAATAAGGCTGATCCCTATGGTGTAACGGTGAATGGTGGCCCATGTCTGCTGAACTGTCATGGATTCGAATTCAGCTGTGAAGAAGGAGAAGAAAGAAGCATAAAAGCGGTACTCTCTAGTACTCTATTCTTTTTCCCTTGGTTACCAACATGTATGGTTTTGACAGCATTTCGACTGCCTGCTGTTGTCAAATAAAAGGAAAAAAATAAACTTTCAAGGGTGTGAATTTCTCTTTCCTCACTTGTTTGATGGGGCAAAAGTGAGATGGGAGGAAGCTCCTTACAAAATGTATTGTTGTTCAAATTTCAAAAAAAGGAAAATATAATAGATTTTCATGAAATTTCTATCATGTGTTCTTTATGATCTGCATATTTTGTGGTCGAAAACCACAAAAAATTTGTAAAAAAATCGTTATGTTTTCGTGAATTTGAAAAAAAAAAAGTATAACATTTTTTTCGTCTTTGGTGTGTTTTGTAGGGAACTTAGCCGTTGCTATTGTTTTATTCATCTTCACAAACTTGGATCAAGAGCTTCAAGGCTACATCATTCTTGGGCTCGTGATCATCCACTTTGCCTTCTGTAATTTTCATGAAAGCTTAAATGTGGGAAAATGTTCGGTTCATTTAAGAGTATTGAGCTTTAAATCTTAAGGGTCAAGTATCGTTTTCATGGATAGACAAAGATAATCAAACATTTGTAAGTGTCTTTTAATTAGTATTTTATTTATGGTCTATAAAGAACGACCAAAAATTGATTAGGAGTATGAATGATATGAAAGAGAATGGGCTTATTTTGGTTCACTTAAGTGTATTGAACTTCAAGGGTCAAGTTTCCTTTCACGGATAGACAAAGATCATCAAGCATTTGTTAAGTGTCATTTAGGTAGTATTTTACGCATTCTCTATCAAGGATGACATGAAATTGATTACAAGTAGAAATGATATGAAAGACAATGACTTTCATTCAAGCATTACTTTGATGATGATGCAACTAATTGTGTTTTTCTTGATATCATTATCATGTTTTGAAGCAGCTACAAAATTTGCATGTGACGATTAAATAAAAACCCTTTAATACATACAATGAAGTGGCATTGATGATCATGATAATTCTTTGATATCTCGACATAATGTAACTCCCATGATGCAAAGAAGTCCATGATATGGCATTTAATCTTGACAATGTGTTATGAATTCAAAATGAAGATGTATTAGATTGCTCATTAACCCAAATAAATTCCTCATTAGGATTGTCATTATGTGTCCAACATTTCTTAATTTGTTTCTTGATCTTCTATAAGTGTTTCAATATGACTACATTGACCATGTTGCCAAAAATGATTGATTTATATTTGAAGATTTTTCTTTGGAAGAGGAACAAGTTTTTTACCTTCAATTATTACTTCTAAGTGACTAATATAAACCAAATCATGAACTAGCTTTGGTGCTCACAAATGCTTTTTTGTGTTGAAACCTTTAGGAACATAAGCTGTGATATATAATGGACTAATACTTGTTAGAGTGTAATTTGAAGAAACAAAATCCCTTTTACTTAAATGCAAACTAATTAAGAAAATGTAAACAATAAGCATATAATTAACTTAGATATAATTAGGTACTTGGATTCCTAAATGATTAATAAATATAAAATTAATTAGAAAGATACATGCACTTAGCCTTAAAAATAATGATGAAGATTTAATGTTCAAGTTGCACAAAATTCAATTGCCAAGTTTATCAAACTTAATGCTTACAATTTGGTGAACATATCAAGCTTTGTGTAGTCCCCAAAACATTTATAGTTCAAACTCAAATCCTCAATGGTTGAACTTAAGCACAATGAGAATGAATTGATAGAAATTTGAAATAATGGTACCTTGGCCTTCATCTTCTCTATGTTATTTGTGCGCAAAATAACAATGCTTGCAAACAACTTAGGATAGAATGCTAGATTTCTAGGGTGAAGTTGTCCAATGTCAATACCTTGTATAGACAACCAACTTTACAATTCTAAGTGAATAATTGAAGACAAAATGCATAGACTTGTATATAGCCTTTGAATTAATTATTACTTTGAGGATAATGCAACTCATTGTGTTTTTCTTGATTCCATTAGAACATTTTAAAGAAACTCCAAAGTGTGCATATTGATCTTATTGTAGTTATTGATTTGATAACAAATTTCCTCACATACAATGAAGTGGCATCCATAATCACCATAATCCTTTAGATATCTCAACATAATAAACATCCAATGATGTAAAGCAATGCATGGTGTGCTAGTGAGAAAATGTTATGGATAAAAATTGAAGATGCATTAGATCCCTAATTAATAACCCCACTAAATTCCTCATAGGACTATGATGATGTGTCCAACATCTTTTGATTTGTCTCTTGTTCTATAAGTATTTCCATGTAGATATATTGAATAAATTATGGAAATTGACCAGTGCACATTTCAAGGATTTTCTTGGGAAGACTAACAAGTTTTCTACCCCATTATTTATTACTTCTAAATTATTTAAATTGTTATCAATCAAATCTTGTATCTTATTTTTTAAACACAAACATATTTGGGTATCATGAGCATTAGCTTTCATGTTTAGTGCAATAATGTTTTGAGTCAAAATCTTTAGGAACATATGTTGAGATGTCCAATGTTAGAGAGAGGAGTACATATTGTGAAGAAATGAAAACTTTTTTACTTAAATATAGGCCAATTAAATAAATGTAAAAAAATAATCACATAATTAAATTATAGATAAATTAAATAGGTACTTGGATTGATAAATGACTGTTACATATAAAATTAAATAAGAGCATATAAACACTTTAGCTTCAAAAGTAATGATGAATAATTTATGCTCGTGTTGCACAAAATCTAATTGCCAAGGTATACAAAATCAATGCTTACAATTTGGTGAATCCATCAAGATTTATGTACTCTAAAAGATTTTCATATCTAAAACTAAAATTCTTACTGATTGAACCTAAGCACTAAGAGTGAATTGTTAGAAACTATAGCATCATAAATTGTATGCATTGCCCGGTGTGTCTAATTCCATGGTTGTGAAGTACCCATTTTAGTTTGTGTTCATTCCTCTATTTATTATAATACTTTTTCATTGCATTTAAGTCGTTTCTCTTAGTTTAATTAATTTGGGACCTTAATTATAGGTGTGCCCTCTTCAATTATTTTATTTAACCATCATCTCTTTTTGTACATATACCTTACTTGAATATGAGTGGTCTTTTGTACATTTCTATTTATCACACCTTGATTCTATGCATGTTTTGAGTATCTCCATGTCTTAATTGAACCCCAACCTAGATCTAGGCCCTTTTGTCCTATATGGGGTGACCTAAAGTTTATGGTGTGACTTAGGCTACCCATTACCTTGTGAGTTACCTATTACATGGAAAATGGGGCCCAAATTTAAATCAAGGAGAGGTCTTTTGATTTAAGGTAGGATTCTAATTTTATGTTGACCTCCTTCAAGTGTTGTGCCCCAAAATGGCTAGGTGGAGCATAAGTACACGACTACCTCCCTAATTTTGGGATCCATCTTCAATCAAGGATATTATTTGACATCCAAGCACTCAAGTTATCAACTCAAGGAGAAGTCAAGTATATTCAAGCATTTCATCTCATCATTACATGGCAAACCTAGTAATCATTATGCAAGCACATATTTTTGTGATGCCCTAATAGGTCTTTATGGAGTCATGATATTTCATTATTAACACTTGTGATCTCATTTCAAGAATTACTTGCATCGTCAAGGTATAAGAAACTTATCAATCCTCTTCTACGAACAACACACTTTCTTTCCTTTCAATTTCAATTCAATTTCAAGATTAATTCCTAAACATGGGTTTGATTGAGGCAAACCCCTTTCTCCCATAATTCTTTCTAGTTTATGTGTGCAAGTGACATATGATAGGGTTTTAGATTCAACTATGTAGGAAGGGATAACAATATACTACATATCTTTGGATAATTATTTTCGATGAATAAAATATCTCATAATGGTAAATTTAATTCTCTTTTTCATCATAAAAATAAACATTCTCTTGTTGATTGTATTGAATTTATATAATTTGTTAAAGATTTAGTAGACAGATGTCTTTTTTGTTTCTTGATGGATCTCATAATGCCAATAAAAGATCACAAAATGTGAATAATCACTAAAATACAAATAAGAGTGTAGTTAAGATAAAAATAAAACAAGACAAAAATGCAACCACAAGAGGCACTATAAAAGACAAAGTATGATGCAGGAGCATCTCAGGTCCTTGGCAATCCTGTGTCACCAAAAACATGTTTGTGTTTTCCTATGTTACTCAGTTCCTTCTTTGACCGAGTTGGCTCGGTAGTTGCTCGATTTCCTTTGTTAACCAAGTTGGTCGGTTATCTCTCTAGCACTTGGTTAATTCCCTGGCGCTTGGTTATCTCTTCCTAGTGCTCGGTGATCCTTTCTTACCGATTTTTTTATTTTAGTTTTCTATTGAGGCCAACTTCTTGATGCAAGGGAGGATGGGGAGAGGGTCCAAAGGCACACCCTAACCAGATCCACCTTACAGAGATCACACATGGAAGACAAATACACACAAGTGAGAGAGAGAATGTAGACTGACTTCTTATTATTTCTTCAAATTGATTCATACATGCCGGGCTGTAAGGCCTTCCCGGTTAGGGCCAGATATTACAATTCAAGTACAAAAGTCCTCCAAGATGTGAGGATCTGAAACTATCTTCAATCTTCAATCTTCTACTACTGATGTCCTAATTCATCTCCTAAAGCTACAACCAATTTGTGTTCTTGAGAAACCTTGGATTGATATCAGTATGGATTTTGTTCTTGGCTTACCGAAGACAGTAAGAGGTAATGATTCTATATTTGTTGTTGTGGATAGATTTTCTAAAATGACACATTTTATACCCTGTAGAAAGACATCAGATGCAGTAAATATAGCATATCTTTTCTTTAAGGAAATAGTCAAATTGCATTGATTACCGAGGAGTATCATCTAATCGAGACAGTAAATTTGTTGGATACTTTTGGAAGGCCCTTTGGAGAAATTTTGGCACCAAGTTGAAATATAGTTCTACATTTCACTGACAGACTAATGGAAAAACAAAAGTTGTGAATAGAAGCTTGGGTAATCTTTTGAGATGTTTAGTTGGAGACACATCAAGTAATTGGGATTCTGTGTTGGCACAAGAAGATTTTGCATACAATAATTTAGTGAATAGGAGTACTGGAAAAAAACCTTTTGAGATTGTAAATGGCATACACATGAGAGGTATATCAAATTTGAGGGATATTGTTGATGAAGAAAAGAGAAGTGCTGAAGGAATAAAGTTTGCTGAGTTCATGAAGACATTGCATGAAGATGTGAAACATAAGTTGGAGAAAAGTAATCATAAATATAAAGACAGAGCTGATAGATCAAGAAGACATAAAACTTTTGCAGTTGATGATGAAGTAATGGTTCATTTGAAGAAAAGGCAGATTTCTTGTTGGAACATATGAGAAGCTGAAAATGAAGAAGTTTGGTCCTTGCCAGATTTTGAGAAAATTTGGCAGTGGAAATACTTATGAGATTGAGTTACCTGATGACATGGATATATCACCTATATTCAACATTGCTGATTTGTATGAGTAACATGAGTCGGATAAAGAAATGATAGTACCAAATGATTATCTTAAGAAATAGATAGAAGAAGTTGAATAGATTTTGGAACAAAGAGCTAATAGAAGTACAAGAGGAAAATAGTATATGGAATATCTGGTAAATTGGAAGAATAGACCAATTGAAGACAGTTCATGGATTTCACAATTTGAGTTGGGTTTAGCTCAGATTGTACTTGCTGCATGATTCAAAGAATCATTTCAAATAACCCTAGGTGCCTGATGTAGGAGCATCTCAGTTCCTTGGCAATCCCATCTCACCAAAAACATGTTTGTGTTTTTGTGTGTTGCTTGGTTCCTGCTTTGACCAAGTTGGCTCGATAGTTGCTTGGTTCCCTTTGTTAACCAAGTTGGTCATTTATCTCTCTGGCGCTTGGTTAATTCCCTGGCACTTAGTTATCTCTTCTTGGCGCTCAGTTATCCTTGCTTATCGAGTTGTTTGTTTTAGTTTTTTGTTTAGGCCAACTTGTGCAATTAACTATGGTCATGGATTTAATGTTGGTATCTATCATTAGGAAGCGTGTGGACCTAGATTTGGTCATTCCTTTTGTTGATGGTGGATCTGAAGGCTGACTTGTTCGATAGCCTCTTGTATATATTGTAATCTTTGGTTGTAATTTTAGGAGACGAATTAGGACATCAGTAGTAGAAGATAGAAGATTGAAGATAGTTTCAGATCCTCGCATGTTGGAGGACTTCTGTACTTGAATTATAATATTTGGCCCTAACTAGGAAGGCCTTATAGCCCGGCATGTATGAATCAATTTGAAGCAATAATAAGAAGTCGATCTGCATTCTCTCTCTCACTTGTGTGTATTTGGCTTCCGTGTGTGATATCTGCAAGATGGATCTAGTTAGGGTGTGCCTTTGGCCCCTCTCCCCATCCTCCCTTCCATCAAAGTATCTCTTCAGCATAAAAAACAAACATCCAAGAAGATGCTTGTAACCTTCTATTTATTTAGGAAGAATAGAAAAATCATACAATTAATCTTATAAATCATGTTCTTCTGACCTACTTTACAATATTTTGTGAGAGCCATAAGAAGTGCCCAAGTCTCCATCTAATTGTTAGTGACAATATCTACGCAAGTAGGGAAAAAGAAGAGGACCAAACCAATGCTAAATTTTCTAAATCCACCTATCCCGCTTGTTGGTGCTCAAATCAACAGATTGGATTTCCTATGGACTTGCCAATCCAATGTTGGGAAACCCAAGTGATTTGGCTAACTAAAAATTTTCAACCAAAGGTAAGTTTGGAACTTCTGCAATTCTGGCTCTACAGTACCAAGGATGGTAGGCCTATACCTCAACCATTATCTATTGGTTGAAGGTTTTTTAATAGAAGATAGTATAATGTATGCAAAGATAGGTGATCTCTCAAGAAGGCAAGTGAAACTCTTGAGAATGATAAAATTGTGAATGCCACAATAGTTTGATGATTGAAAGCTGTAAAAAGTTCTAGAGAGGTTGTTTAGTACAAGTTTGTTAATATGTAAAAAAAAAAAGCTTGCAAATTACATGTATGACATATCTATTGGACTTTCTCTGAAAATATTTGATTCCTTATTTTAAAATAATAATTAGACCACTGCCTTGCTTACTCATTAGTTATTTATTAGTTCAATTAAAAGATCCTATGTATAACCTTTGAGACAAATTTTAAAAACTAACTTAATGAAATAAGCCTATCACTTCAAAGGCTTTCAATATTAATATTATTTTGAACACAAATCTGCAGTTAGTTTTACTAAGTTTAACCCTAGCTCTAAGAGATGAGTAAAAAAAAAAGAAATTTGATAGCCAATATTTCTAACTGATGATCAAACTGAAGATCAAATTCATATTATAATATTATATGAAACACACATTGAAGAAATCTAAGAGATTTATCAAATGAACTAATCAATTAACTGAAGAATTTGAACCAATCAGAGAAATGCTAAAAACATATGATCATTATATTAAAGTTAAAACAAGGTTACCGAATGATAGTATCACCAGATCATTCTTCGCATTGAATATCTTTAGAAACAAAATAAAAATTGATATTGTCTGTGTGTATATTTTGTGTATATTCGTATCTTATCTTTTTGGTCTTGGTATCCCTTCTTATAAACAATGAAGGGATGCAACATTTAGCTTCAGACTGTTACAAAATGATTTTATAAAATGGTAACACCAAATACCTTATAAACACATATCACATATCACTGGACAAAAGGAACACCGGTAACAGGAAATCCATCTACTCATCGTGGAAATCGACTGGAACCCACTCTTCATTGTTTTGTTGCACCTCCTGAAAAAGCTCATGCAACTCTACTATGTCCTTCTCTACTTCTAATTTCAATACGTCACTCTGATATGCAACATAGCTTGTCTTAGGGTCCTAGGTGACATTTAGGAGACTATTCACAATATCAAGCTGATCTTCTTCTATCCCACTTAGACCAGGTTGTTGAACATGTCTAGGCTCTTCATCCTCAGGGATGATGATTACTGGAAGTCCCATCTTGGAAATCAAATGACACCATCAATCGGTCCAAACTTCTTACAAAACTATCATTCATTTGATTACTTATCAAACATGCATAATGCATTTAATTTCTACAATCTATAATGAGATTTCGAATAAATTTTCCACGCATGATGATTTATTTCATTTGCTTTGAGCATTAATATCACCCTTTTTGTTCAACACTTTGGAATTTTAATTGATGTGACAACAATTTCTTATCGCTTTAGATCACCCCGATGAGAAACTTCCTTTGGTGCCATTGGCATAACCATCTTCTTTCCCTCCAAAAACTGTGCTTGTTATTTATAAAATCGGTATATGTAATCTTGATGTC
Source organism: Chamaecyparis obtusa (assembly GCA_027943335.1). Classification (NCBI taxonomy): domain Eukaryota; kingdom Viridiplantae; phylum Streptophyta; class Pinopsida; order Cupressales; family Cupressaceae; genus Chamaecyparis; species Chamaecyparis obtusa. The sequence continues at coordinate 1,217,083 of BSBK01003830.1, read as the reverse complement.
CTCATAGGGTATCAGAATAAATTGATATCCCTTTGGGCGCTACTTTATGTTATCGCGATGATTGACATAATATACCCTGACTGATTCATCAGTGATCAGGCTAGCACTTTTCAAGTTTCTATGATTGCTTTGATTACTTTGATTGTATATTTTATCGTCATATGTTATATCGATGATTTCAGCGGGGATCGATATAACGCATAATTATCTTGCTCGATGTTATACAATACTCTAATGAATCATATCGACAAGGCTCATGCTGCTGGAACCATCAGGTATCAGTATGTCCTTAAATAACTCATCCCGACTATTTTTCCTTACACCGATAGTATGATAGGTATAATCTGCTCCGATAATGTTATGACTTTATTTGATCATGTCCATCGGTAAAAGATACACCGATAATATCATCGGGTATTGACAAGACATAAATTACTTTGCACCGCTTATATCTTTTACACCAATGGAATTATCGACATGATGCATACTGATATATCTCATTCATTTTGAATTTACCTTATCCGACAAGGCTATTCTGATAGTCTTTTTATCAATTCCATTTTCATTACTTATCCACCAATGTTATCCCGATATCACTAATTTGGATTTCCCTTGCTTGAGAGGATAATGACAATGGACCAAATGGATCACTGTACACCAGAGCTACTAGATGGACCCTTATGCTACCATTTGGACAGCTTCTGATGCTATTTGCTAGGCTCACACTTGACAATCCTTCTACCCTACACACAAACATCAACAGTAACTATACTCATAGACAAAAACTTGTAAAAATTCCCTACATGGAGTATAAATCATTTTACCACCCAAACTACTATTTGAAGAAGCAATTTCAAAATTTAAACAATTTAAACATTTTTTATTTTCATATTATTTTAAGTAACAAAATTTAAGGTCTTCAATAGATTATAATGTTCATGAGAGATAGAATAGATTTATGTAAGGTGTTACTTATAAAATATAAATGATAAATTTAATTTTAACCTTATACACTAAAATTATATAATATAATTTCACAAACTTGAAAAATATCTATTTCAAATTATAATAGTTAATATGGAAATCTAAAAGGTTAAAAATTGGGGAGGTCTATTATAAACCTATAGCCTTCTTTTATAAAATGTAACATGGAGAAATGAATAAAGCAAATCAATTTATTACAAAGGGGGTTAATAAATGAAATTTGAGTAGAGGATAGTGATACTCAATTTATATTAAAAGCTCATTTGACTAAATAGTGAGTGACAATATTTCATTTTTTAGAGATATTATGTAAAAAAATGGACTCAAATTTTTGAGAAAGACAAATAATTTGTTGAACATAAAAACCAATCTTCAAGAAGACTCTAAAACTTTCAATTTATTTAGAAGAAAGAACAAAATTATGGACGTTATCTCCAAAATTATCTTCTTCCAACCAACATCATCTTATCTAACTCCACCTATGCCTACAAATTTCAAAATTCAAATTATTCAAAATAACAAAATAACTAGTTTCTAATATTTTTATCAATCAACTACCACCCCTTTTTTTTAATGGAGGACATCCCCAAAATCGTTTTAGCTACCTAATAGGGAGCACGAGACTTAGGCTAAACCTCTTAGGCTAAGAGCCAAGGATTGAGGGTTATCCATTCGGCCAAATTTTCCAAGAGCATATGATCCCGACCATTCATGTGCAATTTCAAAAAGATTCAATAAGAGTATATTCTAGATTTGGAATAATTTTGTATACGTACATTGATAGAATTTTAGTGTTAAATAATTCATGTGCAATTTCAAAAAGATTCATAAGGTAAGATCACAACTAACAGTGATAACTTGCTAAATAAGGAGATACAAAATATCCTTTTTCTTTAATACATAAATATCTACACATTGTCTTAAACATCTAAAAATAATTAAATCTTAATTTTCAAATTGTTTTTTACATAAAAAGCATTCAATTAATACTTCAAATTAATTTCAGCTAAAATTTAAAGAAAATAATGGACTAAATGAACAACTATCTAATATAAAATAATTTAAAATACATAAATAACTATTTACAATTCATTTTTTTAATAATATTTCTAAAAAAAATTTAATATAATTTATATATAAAACAATTCTAACTATAATAACATAATTTTAACTAATTAATTAATTATCCTATTATCAACTTTTTAATGAACACCTATTAAAAAAATTTCTAATTTAAAATAGTTATGAAAATACACTTACATTAATCTGAGGATTATAATTTAAAAAAAATTAATCAAACCAATATATAATTAAAAATACAGATTTGAAATTATGGAAAAGTAAGAAAAGTCTTTGAAAAATCTGATTCTTAAAAGGAGGGATTTTTATAGTAAGCTAGTATAATAAAATCTAAAATTTTATAGGTTGCGTGTGAATCTATTAGCATAGCACCTAAAACTAATTACTCTATCCAAATGAATTTCGCAACTTCTCAAATAAATTATATCAAAATAAAAATAGTTAAAATTAACCATTTCATTTGTTGAGCATGCACACACCAAATTGGATAAAAGACTTGCTCGAACAACTACGAGAGAAATCACATCAAATAACACAAATCAATTACTCCTAAGATTAATAACAAAAACCAAATTATGTCAATTTGAAGCTACACAATTGCAAAACACAGAGGCAACCAATTATGTTGTTAGCTACCGATCAACAACAAACTCAATATATTCATATTTTGGTTCACATCGTTGTCCATTTAATCATTACCTCAACAATAAAATCACTCCTCAATATCTCAGACCCTATTAATTTTACAGTCCAATCCCAAAATTAAATTGAATGAATCCCCTTCATGGACATGTATGGAAGATCCTTTAAAATAATAAAAAAAAATTCCAACTTTGGCTGAAAACAAATTTAGAAACATCCCATAAGTTAACTGGACTACATAACATCAAAAATCAGAAATCTTAAAAAAAATCCTACAAATTAATAGTACTTTCTAAAATATTAATACTTTAGACTAGAAATAGAAGTGATAATAAAAAATATAAAGAGGAAGATAAATTCTGATGGGAAAATTTTTTAAAAAAAGGGCTGAACAATTTCCCAGTAATATTTTTTTCTTCTCCCACATATAGCCTATCAGCTAAATTACAAATGAGTACATAGTTTCAATCATTGTAATATAGGCTCGTGAACACAAAACCATAAATCAATTAAATAACAGTAGCCACTACTATATTGATTTCATAGGAAATAAAAGTAATTAACACATCACCCATTTTGTTAAGTGTACACACTGAAGATTTGTCTGTTTATTCTCTTCTCTAAAAAAATGAGAGATTGCCCATTTTGACAGCAGTCTCCGCCATTTTTCTTGACAGATCTTTGTTCCAGATATTTCCCTGCTATCTACGGTTTTGTTGGTGTGAGCAGTGTGTAAATTCATATAAAAAATGTGCAGCTACTGTTAAAAGGTAAAAGTGGTCTGGAAAATCTTAGATGAAAGATATCTCTTGGAAATGTAATCAATCCTCCATGAAAGCTAACAGAGAACAGCATTAAAAGACATAAATGAAGACTTGCAATTGGCAAAGCAAAAAGTAAATATGATCGAATCTATTATTGTTTTATTGTGTCTAAGGATGGCTGCATGGACTAATCCATCCTATTAGTCTTAGATATTTTTTATTTTTATTAGTAGTCTATTAAAGATCAATAAAAAACAGTTTTGGCTGGCCCCATGGCATAACGGTGAATGGTTGCCCATGTCTGCTGAACCGTCATGGGTTCGAATTCAGCCGTGAAGAAGGAAAAGAAAGAAGCATAAAAGCGGTACTCTCTAGTACCCTATTCTTTTACCCTCGGTTGCCAAAATGTATGGTTTTGACAGCATTTTGACAAGGAAAAAGTAAACTTCCAAGGGTGTGAATTTCTCTTCCTTCACTTGTTTGATGGGGCAAAATGTGAGATGGGAGGAAGCTCCTTATAAAATGTATTGTTGATCAAATTTCAAAAAAAGGAAAATACAATAGATTTTCAAGAAATTTCTATCATGTGTTCTTTATGATCTGCATATTTTGTGGACAAAAAAATTGTAAAAAAATCGTTATGTTTTCGTGAATCTGGAAAAAAAAAAGTTTACCATTTTTTCATCTTTGGTGTGTTTTGTAGGGAACTTAGCTGTTGCTAATGTTTTATTCATCTTCACAAACTTGGATCAAGAGCTTCAAGGCTACATCATTATTGGGCTCGTGTTCATCCACTTTGCCTTCTGTAATTTTCATGAAAGCTTAAGTGGGAAAATGCTTGGTTCATTTAAGAGTACTGGGCTTTAAATCTTAAGGGTCAAGTATCCTTTTTATGGATAGACATAGATAATCAAACATTTGTAAGTGTCTTTTAGTTAGTATTTTATTTATGGTCTATAAAGAATGACCAGAAATTGATTAGGAGTATGAATGATATGAAAGAGAATGGGCTTATTTTGGTTCACTTAAGTGTATTGAACTTCAAGGGTCAAGTTTCCCTTCTATGAATAGACAAAGATCCTCAAGCATTTGTTAAGTGTCTTTTAGGTACTATTTTATCCACTGCTATGAAAGAGAATAACCTCATTTTGGTTCACTTAAGTGTATTGAGCTTCAAGATCAAGTTTCCTTTCTACAGATAGACAAAGATGATCAAGCATTTGTTAAGTGTCGTTTAGGTAGTATTTTATCCAATCTCTATCAAGGATGACTTGAAATTGATTACAAGTAGAAATGATATGAAAGACAATGACTTTCATTCAAGCGTTACTTTGATGATGATGCAACTAATTGTGTTTTTCTTGATATCATTATCACGTTTTGAAGTCGCTGCAAAATTTGCATGTGATGATTAAATAAAAACCCTTTAATACATACAATGAATTGGCATTAATGATCATGATAATTCTTTGATATCTCGACATAATATAGCCCCCATGATGCAAATAATTCCATGATATGGTATTTAATCGTGACAATGTGTTATGAATTTAAAATGAAGATGTATTAGATTGCTCATTAACCCAAATAAATTCCTCATAGGATTGTGATTATGTGTCCAACATTTCTTAATTTGTTTCTTGATCTTCTATAAGTGTTTCAATATGACTACATTGACCATGTTGCCAAAAAGGATTGATGTATATTTGAAGATTTTGCTTTGGAAGAGTAACAAGTTTGCTACCTCCAATTATTACTTCTAAATGACTAATATAAACCAAATCGTGTATCTTATGCTTTAAATCCAAACATATTGTGTATCATGAACTAGCTTTGGTGCTCACAAATGTTTTTTGAGCTGAAACCTTTAGGAACATAAGCTGTGATATATAATGGACTAATACATGTGAGAGTGTAATTTGAAGAAATAAAATCTCATTTACTTAAATGAAAACTAATTAAGAAAATGTAAACAATAAGCATATAATTAACTTAGATATAATTAGGTACTTGGATTCCTAAATGATTAATAAATATAAAATTAATTAGAAAGATACATGCACTTAGCCTTAAAAATAATGATGAAGATTTAATGCTCAAGTTATACAAAATTCAATTGCCAAGCTTATGAAAATTAATGCTTACAATTTGGTGAGCATATCAAGCTTTGTGTAGTCCCCAGAAGATTTATAGTTCAAACTCAAATCCTCAATGGTCGCACTTAAGCACAATGAGAATGAATTGATAGAAATTTGCAATAATGGTACATTGTCCTTCATCTTTTCTATGTTTATGTGTGTCCAAATTAACAATGCTTGCAAATAACTTAGGATAGAATGTTGGATTTCTAGGGTAAAGTTGTCGAACGTGAATACCTTGTATAAACAACCAACTTTACAATTATAATTGAATAATTGAAGACAAAATGCACAGACTTTTATATGGCCTTTCAATGAATTATTACTTTGAGGATGATGCAACTCATTGTGTTTTTATTGATGCCATTAGGACATTTTAAAGAAACTCCAAAGTGTGCATATTGATCTTATTGTAGTTGTTGTTTGATAAAAAAAATTCCTCACATACAATGAAGTGACATCCCTGATCACCATAATCCTTTAGATATCTCAACATAATAAACATCCCATGATGTAAAGAAATGAATGGTTTTCTAGTGAGAAAATATTATGCATAAAAAATAAAGATGCATTAGATCGCTCAATAATAACCCCACTAAACTCTTCATAGGATTGTGATGATGTGTCCAACATCTTTTGATTTGTCTCTTGTTCTATAAGTATTTCCATGTAGCTATATTGAATAAATTATGGAAATGATTGATGTACATTTCAAGATTTTTCTTGGAAAGACTAACAAGTCTTCTACCCCATTGTTTATTACTTCTAAATGATTTAAATTGTTATCAATCAAATATTGTATCTTATTTTTTAAACACAAACATATTTGGGTATCATGAACTTTAACTTTGGTGTTTAGTGCAATAATACTTTGAGTCAAAACCTTTAGGTGCATATGTTGAGATGTCCAATGCTAGAGAGAGAGTACATACTGTGAGAAATGAAAACCTTTTTAATTAAATACAAGCCAATTAAACAAATGTAAACAATAACCACATAATTAAATTAGATAAATTAAATAGGTACTTGGATTGATAAATGATTATTACATATATAATTAAATAGGATGATAGAAACACTTTAGCTTCAAAAATAATGATGAAGAATTAATGCTGGTGTTGCACAAAATCTAATTGCCAAGGTATACAAAATCAATGCTTACAATCTGGTGAATCTATCAAGATTTAAATGTACTTTAAAAGATTTTCATATCTAAAACTAAAATTCTTAGTGTTTGAACCTAAGCACTAAGAGTGAATTGATATAAACTATAGCATCATAAATTTTATGCATTGCCTAGTGTGTCCAATTCCATGATTGTGTAGTGCCCATTTTAGTGTGTTCATTCCTCTATGCATTATAGTACTTTTTCTATGCATTTACGTCCGTTCTCTTAGTTTAATTAATGTGGGACCTTAATTATAGGTATGCCCTCTTTAATTATTTTATTTAATCATCATCTCTTTTGTACATAGGCCTTATTTCAATATGAGTGGTCTTTTGTACATGGGTAAGTGTACAAAGATGGGGGACCAAAAAGGGGGTATAAGATGCCACTTTTTTCCTGAAATCAGCAAACTCTGAACTTCAACAAGAAATTGAAGATAGTTAGACTCAAAATTTTAAGATGCAACAAGAACAAGAGTTGTAATACTTTGAATCTAGTTCCTAAACTACTAATTATAAGATGCGATAAGAACAAGAGTTGTAATACTCTTAATCTAGTTCCTAAACTACTAATACTCTCTAATACTCCATCCTTTTTTAACCTCGGTCACCAAAATGTATGGTTTTGACAACATCTCGACTGCCTACCGTTCTCAAATAGAAGAAAAAAGTAAACTTCCAAGGGCGTGAATGTCTCTTCCCTGACTTGTTTGATGGGGCCAAAGTGAAATGAGAGGCAGTTGTTTTATTCATCTTCACAAACTTGGAGCAAGAGCTTCAAGGCTATTTGCTACATCATTCTTGGGCTCATGTTCATCCACTTTGCATTCTGTAGTTTTAATGAAATCTTAAATGGGGAAAATGTTTTTTGTTTGTTTATTAGTATTGAGCTTTGAATCTTAAGGGTCAAGCATCATTTTCATGGATGGAGAAAGATAATCAAACATTTGTAAGTGTCTTTTAATTAGTATTTTATTTATGATTTATAAAGAACAACTAGAAATTGATTAGGAGTATGAATAATATGAAAGAGAATGAGATTGTTTTGGTTCACTTAAGTGTATTGAACTTCGAGGGTCAAGTTTTCCTTTTACGAATAGAAAAAGATCCTCAAGAATTTGTTAAGTGTCTTTTAGGTACTATTTTATCCAATGCTATGAAAGAGAATAACCTCATTTTGGCTCACTTAAGTGTATTGAGCTTCAAGATCAAAATTCCTTTCTACGGATAGACAAAGACCATCAAGAATTTGTTAAGGGTCATATAGGTAGTATTTTATCCATTCTCTGTCAAGGATGACATGAAATTCATTACAATTAGAAATGATATGAAAGAGAATGACTTTCATTCAAGCATTACTTTGATGATGATGCAACTACTTGTGTTTTTCTTGATATCATTATCACGTTTTGAAGCAGCTACAAAATTTGAATGTGATGATTAAATAAAAACCCTTTAATACATACAATGAAGTGGCATTGATAATCATGATAATTCTTTGATATCTCGACATAATATAGCCCCCATGATGCAAAGAATTCCATGATATGGTATTTAATTATGACAACGTGTTATGAATTTAAAATGAAGATGTATTAGATTGCTCATTAACCCAAATACATTCCTCATAGGATTGTGATTATGTGTCCAATATTTCTTAATTTGTTTCTTGATCTTCTATAAGTGTTTCAATATGACTACATTGACCATGTTGCCAAAAAGGATTGATGTATATTTGAAGGTTTTGATTTGGAAGAGTAACAAGTTTGTTACCTCCAATTATTACTTCTAAGTGACTAATATAAACCAAATCATGAACTAGCTTTGGTGCTCACAAATGCTTGTTGAGTTGAAACCTTTAGGAACATACGCTGTGATATATAATGGACTAATACTTGCGAGAGTGTAATTTGAAGAAACAAAATCCCTTTTACTTAAATGTGAATTAATTAAGAAAATATAAATAATAAGCGTATAATTAACTTAGATATAATTAGGTACTTGGATTGCTAAATGATTAATAAAAATAAAATTAATTAGAAAGATAAATGCGCTTAGCCTTAAAAATAATGATGAAGATTTAATGTTCAAGTTGGACAAAATTCAATAGCCAAGCTTATCAAAATTTATGTTTACAATTTGGTGAACATATCAATCTTTGTGTAGTCCCCAAAACATTTATAGTTCAACCTCAAATCCTCAATGGTTGAACTTAAGCACAATGAGAATGAATTGATAGAAATTTGCAATAATGGTAACTTGGCCTTCATCTTCTCTATGTTTATGTGTGTTCAAATTAACAATGCTTGCAAATAACTTAGAATAGAATGTTGGATTTCTAGGGTGAAGTTGTCCAATGTCAATACCTTGTACAAACAACCAACTTTACAATTCTAAGTGAATAACTGAAGGAAAAATGCATACACTTGTATATGGCCTTTCAATGAACTATTACTTTGAAGATGACGCAACTCATTGTGTTTTTCTTGATGCCATTAGAACATTTTAGAGAAACTCCAAAGTGTGCATATAGATCTTATTGTAGTTGCTGATTTGATTAAAAAATTCATCACATACAATGAAGTGGCATCCATGATCACCATAATCCTTTAGATATCTCAAGATAATAAACATCCCATGATGTAAAGCAATGCATGGTGTGCTAGTGAGAAAACGTTATGGATAAAAGTTGAAGATGCATTAGATCACTCATTAATAACCCCACTAAACTCCTCATAGGACTATGATGATGTGTCCAACATCTTTTGATTTTTCTCTTGTTCTATAAGTATTTCCATGTAGCTATATTGAATAAATTGTGGAAAATGATTGATGTACATTTCAAGATTTTTTGTGGGAAGACTAACAAGTTTTCTACCCTGATGTTTATTACTTCTAGATGATTTAAATTATTATCAATCAAATCTTGTATCTTATTGTAGACACTTAAAAATCCATTAGAAAATAAAATATTTTTGTTTTTTGAAAACCCATGATGACATCATCATTTATTAATTTATTTATTTTTATGCCATTAAATTCTCCTATTTTAATTAAACATCTTTAATTAAAGAATCCCTCCCCAAAATCATTTAAATCAAGTTTGAATGAATTTCCTTTATTTATTAATTATTAATTGATAAATAATGCCAAAAATTCTTTAATAAATAAAATATTTATTAAAAGCCTAAAACCTTGAAAATCTTCTAGAAATCCTTAACCTCTTCTAGAATTTCCTAATCTCACTCTAATCTTGATTAAAAGGTGATTCTTACTTTTTTTAGTCCAAACCCCTGATGACATCATCATTTATTAATTAATTAATTATTTAATTAATTAATTTATTTTTATGTCATTAAATCCCTTTATCTTAATTAAAAATATTTAATTAAGAAATCCCTTCCAGAAATGTTTAAATCTCATTTAGACATTATTTCCCTATTTATTAATTATTTAATTAATAAATTGACCAAAAAATCAAAAAATAAATAATTTATTTATTTTTACCCAAAACCTTAAAAATATCCTAAAGATCATTAACCTCTTCTAGAATCTCTTAATCTCACTTTAATTTTAATTAAAGAGTGATTCCCCCATTTCCTAAGCCTAATCCCAACTCAAAAATATTTAATTAAGTTTGAATGATAAATCCTCTTATTTATTAAATTTATTTAATAAATAAAATCCTCAACCAAAAAAGTCTTTGAAATAAATAAATGTTTATTTATTTTCTAAACTCCTAAATATCCTAGAAAGCCATAGACTCTTATAGAAAGTCTTCAATCCTTATCCTAAGCCTTGGTCCATTCAACCCCTTTGAAAGTCAATCTTTATCCTTGACTCAACTCCTAACCAAAACCCAAACTCTAACTCTTCCTCCTAGCCCAAGCCCTTCCCAAATCCTATAAATAGTCCTCCTTCCAAGAGCAAATTATTAGCTTAGTTTTATCTTCAATGCATTGTTATCATGAGCATTTTTAGCTAGATCATCTTAGCATAAATCCTAATTGTTAGATTTCTTCATGTTCTTCATGTTTTCTAAAACATCCTAGAATAGCTTAATGGATTAATATTAGTTCATATTTTAAGCTTAATCTTCATTTATGCATCACCACAAATCCCTCTCCATGCGTTTGAGAGCACACCCACATCCCTCTCATTGAAGCAAATCAAACAGTGCTCTATAGCACTTGTTTTTGGCAACAATCTTGAGGTGGCTTGGTTTATATTTGTCTATGTTTTGAACTGATAAATGCTAGATTAGTCTAATGTTTGAATGTTTCAGCCTTTCAAAATAGATAACAGGTTAAAATCATAGTCTACATTCTGACACGCCCAGTGGGACCCACTTCACGGGTTCTTTATAAACATTCTAATGGGTTTTGGAGTGTTTTCAAAATTTTCAAGCTTATAGGTGGAGGGAGCACTTCAAATTCTTCTTCCTCTTCTTGTCTTTATTCTTCTTCTATTCCTTCTACTTCTTCTTCTTCTTCTGGAGAGATTGTGGCATATCTTTCTCAATAAAATCCGTAAGGAGGCTATTTTTTACAAAGGCCCTTGTAAATTTTCAAGAAAAAAAAACACTTAAATTTGGGTTTAAAAATGAACAAAGAAAATCTCACAAACTAATTTTGATGTTTAAAAATGAACCATTTGTAAAATTGATCAAACACACTTCTAAGGTTTTTCAGTTGGTTAAAAAGAACAATCTTTCAAACAAAATCTGAAGGTTGTAGGGTGCATTCAAGAAAAATTACGAATATTTCAAGTTTTGGGTACTTAAAAAAAAAAGAACCTCAAATTTGCATCTCATTTCTAAAACAATTCAAAATCAATCCTAAAAGTGCATGCAAAAGTTCCTAAAATCAATCCTAAAAACTTTGTTTTTATTGAAAACTAACTTCATTTTGCAAAAATCTTGAATGCCTTCTTTTTCAAATTTCACGTATCAAAGCTAAATTAGGAACTTGTCTTTTGGAGCTAAAAAATTAAAGCAAAGGTCAAAACAAATCTTGAGTGAAAATAAGAAAATGGATCTAAGTCCTAAAGAGTCATTGTCAATTTGAAAAACAAACACACTCTTGAATGCAATAAACAAAAAGAACAAGCATCTCTATTCCTTCTTTTCAGTTCAAGCAAAGCAAAAATTCAATCCTGAATGACTTAAGGATCAAAACAAAGCACTTAAAAGTTCTAAAGCAACATGCTAACTCAATCTTGAATGCCCAAAACAAAGAACTTGCAATCGCTCAAAATGTTTACTTTTTGAAGAAAGAACAAATCAAAACTTAAACACTTGTGTTTTCAAAAGTTTTCAAAATCAAACACACTTAATCAATTTTTTTTGGAAAGGAACATTTTCTTGATGTGCACCTAGGAGTTTTCAATTTCTTGCAAAATCCTTCTTAAAATAAGTAACGTAAAACACTTGAACTCAGAAAAGTTCACTTGTTTTACTTTTAGTGAGGCCTGTCCAGGGGAGAAAAGCGCTTCCTCCCTAGAGAATGACCTCAAACCAGTATCTTCCCTGACTGGTATAGAAATAAAGCACTGAGAGAACTCTCACTTATATCTCCTCAAGCTTAGGCGAGGTGTGTTGATGGTAGCCTAGGGTAGGTGAATAATCCCTACTATTTCGGCATGGTCAACCATGCTCTTAAGTGAGTCACATGCATACAAACTAATTGGGGGGACTCCATGGAACAACTACAAACCAATTAAAATAGAGGCTACCCTATCCACATCCGAAGGTATCAGAATCCTTGTGCAAGGACCGATCCAAGGGGTTTACCGGATCACCTTAAGACTACTCACCATATGTATCCCCTTTTAGGGGGTATCAAGCTATGGGCAAGGATTTTGATACTCACCTTCCCTTAGGTAGTTCTGCTTGATGTGTTTTTTGAAGTTTCAGACTTAGTACAAAACATCTATTGAAACATACACAAACGAAGAGTCCTATACATCAAATCCTTTGCAATATCAATCAAAATACAGAAGTCATCTAAGCTTACAGAAACCTATCATCCTAGTTTGATATTGTCAGTCATCCCAATCTAAGCCTTAGTCTTCCAATCCATCTTCATCCTTCATCCAACTCATCCACAAGTTAGCATGTCTCAAAATTATTATGATGAGTGTGGTTATTATGTCTCTCCTCTCAATCCATCCTATCCTGATGATGATGAAAGTCTTGTTGGTCACGATGCATACTTTGAAAACCTTAGCCATCATGATGATGAGAGCCTTATGGATCATGATGCGTATTTTGAAAATCTTAGCAAGTTTTCTCCAAACATCCCCCAACATCCAATCATTCCTCCAAACTATCCTACCATATTTCCTTCATGCATATCCACTAACACTCCTTATCCTACCTTTGACAAGGGAAATCCACTATCCTATTCATCCATACCTTCTTCTTATCTTAAGCCTACGTATCCTCCATATGAATCCTTCATACCTCCATCTCCTCCTATGGTCATATCCCAATCACCATCTTTCCATAGCAGCACTCCAAGTTACATCCCTTATCCAAATCCTCCATCTCCTTATCTTCTAAATCATTTTCAAAACCAAAATCCTAGTCTTTCCATCCCTTATCCAAATCCTCTATCTCCTTATCCTCCAAGTCATTTTCAAATCCAAAATCCTCATCTTCCAATCCATTATCCTAATCATCCATTCTATCTAGATTCACTATCCGCTATATCCTATTCAAATCTAGCATCTTCCATTCTCACCTACATTGGTACAAATCCCCTCCCACAAAAAGAATGCATCCTTCAATCCACTTCATATCCCGTACCTCAATCCATCATTCCTACCTCAACAAATATCCAATTCAATTCACAAGCTTCCTCTAAACTAACTATGTGAACTATCTAGTCATGCCATCTTCCAATTCCTCATCTACACCATCATCCCCCCAAGAAAGTTCACAATCTTCCGGTCTACCTTCATGTGTGAACTATCCTAGCTCCCCATCTTCTACACATTCTATTCCATCACCTCCTCCAATCCGGAAGTCTCCAAGGAGTTTTACAAGGAAGCCAACAAAAAATCCCATTTCTACAGTTGACGAAATATGCCATCTCAATCCTTCATGTGAAGCCATCATTGATGAGCCCCATCAACCTCCCCCATCTGTTTTCCTCCTTCCATATATCCCACACATTGATCCTCTTCCATCTCCCAACATCATTAAGTCATTCCTATGCATTGACTTCACCAAATCTCCATCCACTTCTCCTCCTAGCATTATCTAAAGCACATCCAATAAGCCTCAAAAATTCACCCTTCTTCCTGCCATCACAGTTGTGAAATCTCCCATCCTTCCATCCACTCCATCTGAAGCATCTATCCATACATCCCCCAACACTCTATCCACACAAATCCTATCATGTCAAAATCTTGTTCAAAAGCATGTTGAAGTCCCCATTGAAGAAAATCAAGATCTAATCCCTTCACTTCCTCTACTGCATATTCTATTGCTTCCATCACCCCCAATCCCAGATCCTATTAGCTCAATTCCTCCAATCCAAGATTCCATAATCCCAATTCTTCCAATCCAAAAGCCTATCATCCCAAATCTTCCAATCCAAGGTCCTACAATCCCTATACCTCCATCTGAAGATCCATTTACATCTCTCAATCCCAGTCAAAATCCCATCATCCCATCCTCTCCTCTTGAGGATCCTTTGATCCAAATTATCCAACTACCAACACTCTATCCTCTTGGACCACTTACATTTGTCAAAGGTAGCCCACTTGAAGCAAAAGAAATAAGTTCCATATCTTCTATCAGGAAACCAGAAACTGGATGTTTATCTTATTCCCCAAGTTAGAAATATCCTTGTTTGGATAAAATGCTCAAGAAATGGAATTATCAAGGCAAATTCCTAGGCTCTCATGAACAAGGAAATCTGGAGCCCATTCAAGACAAGAAACATCCAAAACCATGTGTTATTGGTCACACATTAGAAGAAGGCACTTCCTCTAGAAATGTTGGTAGAGCTAAAGAAAGATTCAAGTACCCTTCCAAACCCACCATCACATCTTCCAAAGCATACAATGCCATTCCTCCTCCTTGATTGTTACAATCGAGGACAAACTATCACATTCCTCCTTCATTCTCCAAGTCCATTTTGGGTCCCTATGTCCCAAAATCTACCAACACATATCCTCTACATACAAAATCAATTTTGGGGCCTTACATCCCAAAATATCATCCCCCATCTTATCCTACTCAGTCCTTCATCCAAAATCCAAGCATCCCTAGTTAGGATCAACAAAGGCACATCCCCACATATCCTATCTACCAATCTCCATTCATCTCTCTATCCATATTTCCTCCATCTCGTACATATCCTCATATTCCTTCCAATGTTTCTCATAATCTAGATGCCATATAAAAAATGCATAAAGAGAAATATCCACAAAAGTCCAAAGATTATCATGTCCAACCTAAACTACATGCTCAACCAAAGAAAAATTCAATCAAGCAATCCAAAGCATCCCAATGGCTGCAAAGGCCCAGCAAAGAAAAAGAAAAATATGATGCATACCAATGGCCACAAAGGCCCACCAAAGCTAAAATAAAAATGATGTGGATCCCAAAGCAAAAAGATGTAATGCATCTAAAAGAAATATCCATAATGGCATCCAAGGTTACCAATCCACCAGCTACTCATTCCTCTGCTCCACTTCCTAAATCAATTTTGGGTCCCTATGTCCCAAAATCTCCTAACACAAATCCTCCATCACATCCACCTCTATCTTCCATGTCCTATCCACTTCATCCACCTTCTCCACAACATGTGCCAATGTTGGTCCTAATAGCATCTCCCTATCATGATCACTTTCCATCTTTCCATCCAAACACTTTCTACCACCATATCTCCCATCTAACTCATCCCATCCAAGCACATCAGAAAGATCAATGAAGAAAGTCAGCAACAAATCAGAGAAATCAGCAGGTCAGCAAAATTAGAAAGTCAACAACATGACAACACCAAATCAGAGAGTCATCAACAAATCAGAAGATCAACACAAAGTCAGTAGAAAATTAGAAAATCCATAAAAAATGGAAAAATCAAGAGAAAAATATCAAAAAGAAAAGAAAAAGAGAAAAACATTTGTCCTATGGTGAAAACTTGGCAATTCAAGCACCTTGGACAAGTACCATGGTGAAAACCTGGCAAACAGATGTCATGCATAGGCCTCCCCCCAATTCCTTTCTTCAGTTGGGGGCCATTCCCTTCTTCATCTTATCCAGCATCTCCTCCATCCCATTTATCTCTCACCTCCTTCATCTTCCTTTGGATCTTGATAACAAAACAAAGACTACCAGGTATACATGCTTTTAGACACCTTCTTGGCATCCATCACCCTCTTTTAGCCACCAATCCTGTATTCAAATGCCAAGTAGTTCTTCCATCCAATCATACCCCATCCTACTACCTTTGAATGAATAAACTATCCTAAGCAGGGGGCATCTTATTCCTTGGTAACATATTCCTTGGGGACTAGCTTTCATCCATTTTTCCATCTACCCAAATCCCAAGCATTTCTTTATCCAGATCCCTCAGTGGTTCCTCTAGCATTCCATCTTCCAATCCTCAAGAAAATCTGCCATCCAATCTCCCCAAGCATTTCTCTATTCAATCCTCAAGCAAGTCCATCTTCCAAATCTCTCAGCAGTTCCTCCATCCAAATCCCTAGCATTTTCCTCCATCTTTCCATCACTTGGTTTCTTCCCTTGTCATTGGTATCTAGCTATAGGCTACCTTTCATGCAATCCAATGCCATTCATCCATATCCAACTATTCCTAGAAATCTTCCAACATCTTCCAATCCTATCCACATCCTCTAGCTATCCAACATCCAAGATCAAGCTAATCCAACCCATCACATCCTTAGTCTTGTTCCTAGTCTTGTAGCAAGCCTTGATCTCAATCCAATCATCATTGTTGAGATGCACCCTTCCCAAATCCATGTCATTTTAGGACACATCATCCATCATCAGTCCGTCTTGGCTTTCCAGCCCAACTAGGGCATCATCTTGCATATCTTTAAAACTTCAACTTCATCCCCAGGTTCTTTGTACATCCTAATCTTGAGCTTCTATACATAGCCGTTGTAAATATCCTCACATCTTGTTGTATATATCCTTGTCATTCCTATAGCAACATTTGATCAGATATCTTATCCCACCCAGCCTCGCACTTCAACAACATGAATTGTCGACTATCCTTGATCATTGCGACTATCTTTGTTAGCGAAATAACAAAATCTTCCACCAGTCAACGAGTCCGCACATATGTATGCTTCTATATTTTTTGGCCTAAGCCTAATCATGGGTCCATTCAGATGTATCCTTCTTGTCAGACCTAATCTTCCACCAATCACACTAGGTCCATGTCAATGTATCCTTCCACACGTTCAGACCAATCTTCCCACCATCAATCAAATCAGTCAAATCAAATCTCTCTCTTTGGCAAAGGATGTCTTTTTAGAGTTATCATTTTGGTCTTGGATTTTGTCCTTTGGCTCTTGTTAATCTTTTACGGCTTCTCATTGTTTCTCTACTCAAAGTCACCATGATCCTTTATATCATGGTGCGCTGCGACTGAGAACAATCTGGGGAAAGGTCTTTTGATATTTTGATTCTGCCTGTGAGTCAGTCAGATGTGACCCTTGCACATTTCACATGTGATCTTCTGGGTTACATGGTGCACTTGGGAAATGTTGTTTGTTTGTGGTTTCTCCAGCAACATTTCTACCATGATTCCTCTTGGGTTCATGTGTGAAGTTGGGGCAACCCTGCATGTCTTTTCGAATCAGTTCTATGCAACGCTGGTGACGAAGCCTTGTGTTCTTTCATAACCTTGGCAGGTCTCTAGCATTGCTATATCAAACTAGGTTGTGCTCTCCACATTTGCACTTGGAGCTCCCGAAATCCCCTACATCCTGCATCATCTAGATTAATTTTTCATCTTGCATCTTCATGTAGCTGCATCCTGCATTTTGCATTCCATCTCATCTTGCATTCACCCATCTTTGCTCTTGGAAGCTTGGTTATTTCGACTCCCTTCTTCCTTAGTCCTTCCTTCTCTGTTTCCTTTCGATAAAATTCCACAACGTTTACTTGTGTTATTTTCTCGAGGGGGCACAACCCATTATTCCTCTAAATTCTAACCTAGGGCATCTTATTTTCTTGTCTTTGACGCCATGCCACTTGCAGCATCGCATCAAAGAGGGGCAAAATGTAGACACATAAAAATCCATTAGAAAATAAAATATTTTTATTTTCTCAAAACCCCTGATGACATCATCATTAATTAATTAATTAATTAATTTTTATGCCATTAAATCTTCCTATTTTAATTAAACATCTTTAATTAAAGAATCCCTCCCCAAAATCATTTAAAACAAGTTTGAATGAATTTCTTCTATTTATTAACTATTAATTGATAAATAATGCCAAAAATCTTTTTAATAAATAAAATATTTAGTAAAAGCCTAAAACTTTGAAAATCTTCTAAAAATCCTTAACCTCTTCTAGAATTTCCTAATCTCACTCTAATCTTGATTAAAAGGTGATTCCTACCTTTTTTAGTCCAAACCCCTGATGATATCATCATTTATTAATTAGTTAATTATTTAATTAATTTATTTATTTTTATGCCATTAAATCTTTTTATCTTAATTAAAAATATTTAATTAAGAAACCCCTTCGAAAAATGTTTAAATATCATTTAGACATTATTTCCCTATTTATTAATTATTTAATTAATAAATTGACCAAAAAACCAAAAAATAAATAATTTATTTATTTTTACCCAAAACCTTAGAAATATCCTAAAGATCATTAACCTCTTCTAGAATCTCTTAATCTCACTTTAATTTTAATTAAAGAGTGATTCCCCCATTTCTTAAGCCTAATCCCAACTCAAAAATATTTAATTAAGTTTAAATGATAAATCCTCTTATTTATTAAATTTATTTAATAAATAAAATTCTCAACCAAAAAATCCTTTGAAATAAATAAATAAATAAATATTTATTTCCTAAACTCCTAAATATCCTAGAAAGCCTTAGACTCTTCTAGAAAGTCTTCAATCCTTATCCTAAGCGTTGGTCCATTCAACCCCTTTGAAAGTCAATCCTTATCCTTGACTCAACCCCTAACCAAACCCCAAACTCTAACTCTTCCTCCTAACCCAAGCCCTTCCCAAATCCTATAAATAGTCCTCCTTCCAAGAGCAAATTATTAGATTAGTTTTATCTTCAATGCATTGTTATCATGAGCATTTTTAGCTAGATCATCTTAGCATAAATCCTAATTGTTAGATTTCTTCACGTTCTTCATGTTTTCTAACACATCCTAGAATAGCTTAATGGATTAATATCAATTCATATTTTAAGGTTAATCTTCATTTATGCATCACCACAAATCCCTCTCCATGCATTTGAGAGCACACCCACATCCCTCTCATTGAAGCAAATCAAACAGTGCTCTATAGCACTTGTTTTTTGCAACAATCTTGAGGTGGCTTGGTTTATATTTGTCTATGTTTTGAATTGATAAATGCTAGATTAGTCTAATGTTTGAATGTTTCAGCCTTTCAAAATAGATAACAGGTTAAAATCATAGTCTACACTTATTTTTTAAACACAAATATATTTGTGTATCATGAACATTAACTTATGATCTCTTACAAGCATTCATGACCCATTACCATACACTAATGTATGGTAAGTGGTCCTAAGGGGTTTTAAGGGGTCCTAGGATACATTAATGTATCCTAGGACCCCTTAAGAACCCTTATTGTCCCTAAGATGTATGTATGGTAAGTGGTCCTAAGGGGTCATAAGAGATCGCAAGACAGATTAATGTGTCCTAGGACAACTTATGTACCCTTAGGACCCCTTACCATACACTAATGTTCTATAAAGGGTCTTAATGGGTTGTAAGGGGTTTTAATTAGTCTTAGGACACATAAATGTGTCCTAAGACCCCTTATGAGCCCCTATAACCCTTACCATAGATTGGTATGTGCAGGATCACGGTATGCCAAAAAGTGGCGATGTGAAAAAATAAACTTTTCACTCATCCAAAAGCGCACTAAAAAGTTTGTTGAATTTTTAGTAGGCTTGGGTGTCAGTACACCTGGCCAAGCCAAAAGTCAAAGCACAAGCCTAATCAGATATCAGATAATATCGAATATCCGATTTTTGCTAGAAAATTATATTTCTAGCCCGCGGTCGCATTCAACATTTTCATTGTGAAAACATTGAACATGGCTCTAGTTTCAGATATCCGATTTTTTCTCATATCTAATTTTCTCAACAAGGAAAGGTGAGTTAAATTTTTAACTTTTTATTGTTTTTAATATTGTTTTTTAATTGAAATTTATAGTTTTTTATATAAAAATTAGGGTTTAAATGAGTTTTTTATTGTATTTAAAAATTGATTGTAATTATCTATTTGAGTTCTAATTGTAATCAGACATGGACTCAAATCAATCAGAAAACCCTCCCAATGATTCCACAAATAATCCAAAACTACCTCCAAACAATCTCCCACTTTCAAAAGATGAACCAGTCTCAAACCCTCTTCGTTTAGAAGATCTCATATGAGACAATCTAAATCATCTTAGAGGATATCAGACCACATATGCTAATATGGAGAAACTTACAGAGCAACATAATGTTGCACTTCTTTGGTGTGATTCCAAGCACGCTCAATTTGGCGATGGGCTTGACTATGATCAAGTTATGAACCTAAACATAACAAAACATGACATATGTAATCTTTTTGTGGGTCCAAAAATTGGTTTAAAATATGACCCTAAAAAATGCAAGTTGTCAATTAAATGGTGCACAAATGATGCAATATGTGACAACTTTTGAGACCGCTGGTGGATGGTTTTTGATAGACCACCTCACAGTAATTTGGGTCTCCCATTTTATTTCATTAAAAAATTGTATGCTGAATTTGTGCTCGATCACAAGGTAAATTATTGGAGTATGAGACCGAACCAGGGTGTAGGCTTAGGCACTCCTTAGGATAGGCCATTGGCACACTAGGTGAAATCCCGCACATATGTCCCCCCTCCTGAGATTTCACTACCTCCTATAGTGCAACATCCTAATATTATTGTTGAGGCCGGATCACAGACTATTTGAGCCATTCACACCTTGAGTGATCTGTTGGTTACACAGAGTGTGACATTGTTTTCTCCTCGTTCTAATGCTTCTGGACCTTCCACATCCTCTATGAGCTCACATGTTTGTGTGCCCCACACTTGCATTATGTGCAAGAATCTATGCTTAGGTCCCCTGAATGACAGTGATTCATATAACTACATCTTTGAGGTGGACGATACTACACAACACACTACAAGCACTCAAGCACCTCATGAAGATGTGCATCAGGGGCATAGAGAGCCATGGACTCCTACTATTATGGTAAGGGTAAACAGTTCACTTTTTACATTGTATTTAATTTTAAACGTTTGTATTTTAAGTAGAATTTTCTTATAATAATTTTCCACTTATGTTTTTTTATGTGTTACATTTATGTTTAGTTGATGATAGAGGAGGAGATGGCACAGGTGGAGGGATCCATGCTTTCAACCATATCATTTGGCCTTGACACTTCCATGGTACATATGTTTCAATGTCCTCATTGATTTCCTTAAATTATTATAATAGTATATGTACATGTGTTTTCTAATTTTTACGATCATCTTATTACATACTGATGTAGGTGTCACCAGTTGCCACTAGGGGGCAATGTGAGGGGGTTCAGGCATCAGGCATTGACAAGGGGAAGGTAATTAAGTAATTTTGTTTGTTTATGCATACATGTATACTTGTCAGTTGTGTGTACTCATTTTTAATTTACATGGTTTATTTGACAGAGGAAAGTGTTTGATGATGTCGTGAGACCCTTTTGCCACAATAGAGTCACATGCATCTCAATTCGCTGTGATAGCCCCATGGTACATATATTCT
Source organism: Chamaecyparis obtusa (assembly GCA_027943335.1). NCBI lineage: Eukaryota > Viridiplantae > Streptophyta > Pinopsida > Cupressales > Cupressaceae > Chamaecyparis > Chamaecyparis obtusa. Next base: position 1,195,284 of record BSBK01003830.1, on the reverse strand, counting down.
AAAGTTATTTGTGTGTATTTTACTATCATGTATATATAATATGATCAAGTCATGATTGTATGAAGTATCTGTTTGACTTTTGTAGGTAACCCCTAGTTTGAGGGAGGTAGAACACCAAGGGTTTGTATCGCTAATGACTCAACCGACATTTCCTAAAGAAATTTCAATGCAGGTAAGTTTTAATGTTAATTCAGTTATTTTATAAACATATATTTTCTACCAAGGATTTAACATTAAAAGTATAACTCATAGATCAATCTCATGTTCACAAACATATACAAGTCAGAATCGACATTGGTGGCATTGTTCCTTTGCTACCAAGGACATATAAATTAGGTCTCCTGTCCGCATGAGGAGACAGAGAGGCGAGGTACATGAGAGTTCAATTTTAGTTTAAATTTTATTTATTATTGTTGACTATGATTTTGAATTTTTATTTTTTATTTGTAGAAACCATATAAATTAAGTAATCTAACTTGGGGTTTCACTTTTGTGTTTGAATGCAGGATCCATCAGAGCCAAAGAGTACTTCAAAGAGGCTGCATTTTGATGATCCACCAGTAGAATAGGATGTCCTAGAAATATTTGTATTTAAACATCTTATTTTGAGATTTCATATGACACATTTTGAGATGGCATATGCCACATTATATCTAAATATGTTGATTTTGTAAATATGTATAGAATTATTGTTCATTTTGATATATATGAAACTTGATATTCGATCCAATTTGTTAATTGAGTGTTCATTTATTCATTGTTATTATGTAAATATGCTTGTGTGTATGTACTCATATGTACAATTTATGCCTTAAGTATATTCATGTATATTCAAGTACATTCTTCATAACCTAAATTTATGTGTATGGGCTACGTGCATGACTTAAGTGAATTCATGTGTATGCTTTATAATCTATGTGCTACATGTATGCTTCATGACTTAAGAAAATTTATGTGTACGCTTTATGTGCTAAGTGTGTTCACATGTGTAATTCATCATTTAAGTGAAGTCAAAATTTATGTGCTACATTGTATTCATGTGTATCTCATGCTCTCAACCAAGAAAATCCTTCAAAGTTCACTTCACAAATCTGGTGATCACCTTGTCAAATCAACTCTTATGCAATGTATCAGGTTAAAATTCTATTATACATGTGAAAGACACATCATTCCATGAAAATCAGTAAGGACATTCATGGAATGATGCTTCTACATCAAGATTTTGTCAAACTGTTATTGAGAAAATAATGACCTATCATTCTAGGTACCAAACCCTCCTTTTTAGGGTTTGTAGGTCAGGGCTTGTTCAAAAAGACTCTTGCAAATCTCTCTAGATCCCCCCAATGGATCTAACACATCCCTATGGACCCTAATAGCATAGATCCATCACAAAATATACTCATCCATTGGAGTATCTACTTGCAACAATGACTGGTGCTTCTTCATGCACCTTCAACCAATATTTACCACCATTTCTGGTCTCTCCACCACCATATATCCTGCATATCCCTACAACCAAACACTATTGTAGAAGAAACTAGTTGATTCCTTGCCTTCAAATGCCAATGAAATGATGCAATATGGATATGGAAGTGATAACAAGACAATAGACAATCAATTTACTCCATTTCAAATCATGACACATTCCACAATGTAATCAAATGACCATCCTTGGTCTCTTTACATTTGCCAATGACCCTTTATGGCCATGTCCCCATCTCCCTTGGAGAAAAAAAATTTGTCCATTGTGGGCACAAATAGATGCTTCCATCACATCTGGTTGGGTAGGTTTACTCTAAGAATAGTCCCACTTTGCCTCTTAACACACTAGAACGCTCGCTAACATACACAATGGTGCTTAGTGGACCTTGGGAACACTTTGGTCTGACATGTTCACGAATGTTCCAATGAATTCATGTTCTAAATGAGGTTGTCACTATTGTTTACCCACCCAATGAGAGCTCATGACGTAGAACATTCAATGCCAGGATGAATGGTTTGGAAGAAATCCAGTGGTGCAACTTTCAACTGACCATCACTACAAGTTTTGGCATCAAGTGAGAATGGCATGCCAAATTCAAAAAAATTTGAATCTCTTAGAATAGAGAGAGGTTATTGTAGGCCTCAAAAACACAGTCTTGTAGCATCTCATGGATCACTGATACCTCTCACAGGGTCCAAGATACGAGCCTCGAAAGATCGCTACTCAATCGTGCTTAGTGCACCTTGGGGGCACTTTGGTCTGGCATGGTCACGAATGTTCTAGTGACTTAGTGGTCAAAATGGAGTTGTCACTAGCATTTACCTGCTCAACTAGAGCTAATGGCACAGATCATTCGGTGATGAGATGAACAGTTTGGAAGAAACTCAGTGGTGCAACTTTTTACTGAACCTCATTGCAAGTTTTGGCATCAAGCGAGACTGGTGTGCCAAATTCAAACAAATTTGAATATCCTAGAATGGAGTTAGGTTATTGTAGGCCTTAGAAACATGGTCTTGTAGCATCTAATGGTTCACCGATACCTCTCACGGGGTCTGAGATACAAGCTTCAAAAGATCGTTGCCCAATCGTGCTTAGTGCACCTTGGGCACACTTTGGTCTGGCATGGTCATGAACATTCTAGTGACTCACTAGTTGAAATGTGGTTGTCACTAGAATTTACACACCCAACTGGAGCTAATGGTGTAGACCATTCGGTGTCGGGATGAACGGTTTGGAAGAAACCCAGTGATGTAACTTTCAACTAACCCTCATTGCAAGTTTTGACATCAAGCGAGATTGGTGTGCCAAATTTAAAAAAATTGAATCTCCTAGAATGGGGAGAGGTTATTGTAGGCCTCAAAAACATGGTTTTGTAGCATCTCACAGTTTGCTGATACCTCTCACGGGGTCCAAGAAATGAGCCTTGAAAGATCATTACCCAATCATGCTTAGTGTACCTTGGGGACACTTTGGTCCGCCATGCTCATGAACATTCTAGTGACTTAGTGGTCAAAATAGGGTTGTCACTAGCATTTATCCACCCAACCGTAGCTAATGGCACATACCATTCTGTACTAAGATGAACGGTTTGGAAGAAACCCAGTGGTGCAACTTTCAACTGACCCTCACTACAAGTTTTGGCATCAAGCGAGACTGGCATGCCAAATTCAAACAAATTTGAATCTCTTAGAACAGAGAGAGATTATTGTAGGCCTCAAAAACATAGTCTTGTAGCATCTCATGGATCACTAATACCTCTCACAGGGTCCAAGATACGAGCCTCGAAAGATCGCTACCCAATCGTGCTTAGTGCACCTTGGGGGCACTTTGGTCTGGCATGGTCACGAATGTTCTAGTGACTCAGTGGTCAAAATGGAGTTGTCACTAGCATTTACCTGCTCAACCAGAGCTAATGGCATAGATCATTCGGTGATGAGATGAATGGTTTGGAAGAAACTCAGTGGTGCAACTTTCTACTGACCCTCATTGCAAGTTTTGGCATCAAGCGAGACTGGTGTGCCAAATTCAAATAAATTTGAATATCCTAGAATGGAGTTAGGTTATTGTAGGCCTTAGAAACATGGTCTTGTAGCATCTAATGGTTCACCGATACCTCTCACAGGGTCTAAGATACAAGCTTCGAAAGATCGTTGCCCAATCGTGCTTAGTACACCTTGGGCACACTTTGGTCCGGCATGGTCATGAACATTCTAGTGACTCATTGGTTGAAACATGGTTGTCACTAGAATTTACACACCCAACTAGAGCTAATGGCACAGACCATTCGGTGTCGGGATGAATGGTTTGGAAGAAACCCAGTGGTGTAACTTTCAACTGACCCTCATTGCAAGTTTTGACATCAAGCGAGATTGGTGTGCCAAATTCAAAAAAAATTGAATCTCCTAGAATGGGGAGAGGTTATTGTAGGCCTCAGAAACATGGTCCTATAGCATCTCACGGTTTGCTGATACCTCTCACGGGGTCCAAGAAATGAGCCTTGAAAGATCATTGCCCAATCATGCTCAGTGTACCTTGGGGACACTTTGGTCCACCATGCTCACGAACATTCTAGTGACTTAGTGGTCAAAATAGGGTTGTCACTAGCATTTATCCACCCAATCGTAGCTAATGGCACATACCATTCTGTACTAGGATGAACGGTTTGGAAGAAGCCCAGTGGTGCAACTTTCAACTGACCCTCACTGCAAGTTTTGGCATCAAGCGAGACTGGCATGCCAAATTTTAAAAAATTGAATCTCCTAGAATGGAGAGAGGTTATTGTATGCCTTAGAAACATAATCTAGTAGAATTTCATGAATTGGTGATATCTCTCATGGGGTTTGAGATACAAGCCTTGAAAAATTGCTGCCCAATCGCGCTTAGTGCACCTTGGGGGCACTTTGGTCTGGCATGGTCACGAACGTTCTAGTGACTCAGTGGTCAAAACTAGGTTGTCACTAGCTTTTACCTACCCAACTAGAGCTAATGGCGTAGACCATTTGGTGTCAAGACAAATGGTTTGGAAGAAACCTAGTGGTACAACTTTCAACTGACCCTTAATGCAAGTTTTGACATCAAGCGAGACTGGTGTGCCAAATTTAACTAAATTTGAATCTCCCAGAACAAAGAGAGGTTATTGTAGGCTTTAGAAACATAGTCTTGTAGCATCTCATGGTTCAATGATACCTCTCATGAGCTCTGAGATACGAGCCTCGAAAGATCACTGCATAATCATGCTTAGTGCACCTTGGGGACACTATGGTCTGGCATGGTCACGAATGTTATAGTGACTCAGTGGTCAAAACAGAGTTGTCACTGGCATTTATCCACCCAATTGAAGCTAATGGCATAGACCATTTAGTGCTGGGATGAATGGTTTTGAAGAAACCCAGTGGTGCAACTTTCAATAAACCCTCATTGCAAGTTTTGGCATCAAGCAAGATTGGCATGTCAAATTCAAAAATATTTGAATCTCCCATAATAGAGAGAGGTTATTGTAGGCCTCAAAAACATGGTCCTGTAGAATCTCATAGTTCATAGATACCTCTCATAGGGTCCAAGATATGAGCCTCAAAAGATCACTGCCCAATTGTGCTTAGTGCACCTTGGGGACACTTTGGTCCACCATGGTTACGAACGTTCTAGTGACTTAGTGGTCAAAATGGGATTGTCACTAGAATTTTCTCACCTAACCAAACCTAATGGCATAGACCATTTGGTCTTGGGATGAACGGTTTGGAAGAAACCCAGTGCTGCAACTTTCAACTGACCCTCACTGCAAGTTTTGACATCAAGCGAGATTGGTGTGCCAAATTCAAAAAAATTTGAATCTCCCAAAAAAAAGAGAGATTATTGGAGGCCTCAGAAACATGGTCATGTAGCATCTCACGGTTCACTGATATCTCTCACGGGGTCTGAGAAACAAGCCTCGAAAGATCACTGCCCAATCGTGCTTAGTGCACCTTGGGGACACTTTGGTCCACCATGGTCACAAATGTTGTAGTGAATCAATGGTCAAAATGGGGTTGTCACTAGCATTTACCCTCCCAATCGAAGCTAATGGCATAGACCATTCAGTGTTGAGATGAATGGTTTGGAAGAAACCTAGTGGTGCAACTTTCAACTGACCCTCACTGCAAGTTTTGACATCAAGCGAGACTGGTGTGCCAAATTCAAAAAAAATTGAATCTCCCAGAATAGAGAGAGATTATTGTAGGCCTTAGAAACATGGTCATGTAGCATCTCACTTTGATACCTCTCATTGGGTCTGAGATACGAGCCTCAAAAGATCACTACCCAATCGTGCTTAGTGCACCTTTGCGACACTTTGGTCTGACATGGTCACGAACGTTCTAGTGACACAGTGGTCAAAACAGGTTTGTCACTAACATTTACACACCCAACCAGAGCTAATGGCATAGACCATTCGGTGTCGGGACAAATAGTTTGGAAGAAACCTAGTGGTGCAACTTTCAACTGACCCTCACTGCAATTTTTTGCATCAAGCAAGATTGGCGTGCCTAATTAAAAAAAAATTGAATCTCCCAAAATGGAGAGAGGTTATTGTAGGCCTCAAAAACATAGTCTTGTAGCATCTCATGATTCATTGATACCTTTGATGGGGTCCGAGATACAATCCTTGAAAGAACACCGCCTAATTGTGCTTAGTGCACCTTGGGGACACTTTGGTACGACATGGTCATGAATGTTCTAGTGAATCAATGGTCAAAAAAGGGTTATCACTAGTGTTTACCCACCCAACAAGAGCTAATGGTGCAGTCCATTTAGTGCCAAGACAAATGGTTTGGAAGAAACCCAGTGGTGCAACTTTCAACTGACCCTAATTGCAAGTTTTGGCATCAAGCGAGATTGACGTGCCAAATTAAAAAAAAATTGAATCTCCCAGAATAGAGAGAGGTTATTGTAAGCCTCAGAAACATGGTATTGTACCATCTCATATATCATTGATACCTCTCATAGGGTTTGAGATACAAGCCTCGAAAGATCATTGCTCAATCATCCTTAGTGCACCTTGGGGGCACTTTGGTCTGGCATGGTCACGAACATTCTGGCGACTCAGTGGTCAAAACAGGGTTGTCACTAGCATTTACCCACTCAACCAAAGCTAATGGCACAGACCATTCGGTGCCAAGATGAATGGTTTGGAAGAAACTCAGTGGTGCAACTTTCAACTGATCCTCACTGCAAGTTTTGGTATCAAGCGAGACTGGCATGCAAAATTCAAACAAATTTGAATATCACAAAATGGAGAAAGGTTATTGTAGGCCTCAAAAAAATGGTCATGTAGCATCTCATAGTTTTCCAATACCTCTCACGGGGTCTGAGATACAAGCCTTGAAAGATCGCTGCCCAATCATGCTTAGTGCACCTTGGGGACACTTTGGTTTGACATGTTCGCGAACATTCTAGTGACTCAATTGTCAAAATGGGGTTGTCACTAGCATTTAACCACCCAACCAAAGTTAATGGCATAGTCCACTCAGTGTCAGGATGAACGATTTGGAATAAGTGGTGCAACTTTTAACTAACCCTCATTGCAAGTTTTGGTATCAAGCGAGACTGGCGTGCCAAATTCAAACAAAAATTTGAATCTCCCAAAATAGAGAGAGGTTATTGTAGGCCTCAAAAACACAGTCTTGTAGCATCTCATGGTTCACTGATACCTCTCATGGGGTTCGAGATACGAGCCTCAAAAGATCACTACCCAATCGTGCGTAGTGCACCTTGGGGACACTTTGGTTCGGCATGTTCACAAATGTTCTGGTGACTCAGTAGTTGAAATGGGGTTGTCACTAGTGTTTACCCACCCAATTGGAGCTAATGGCATAGTCCATTCGATTCTAGGACAAACAGTTTGGAAGAAATCTAGTGGTGCAACTTTCAATGACCCTTACTGCAAATTTTGGCATCAAGAAATATTGGCGTGCCAAATTAAAAAAAATTGAATCTCCCAGAATGGAGAGAGGTTATTGTAGGCCTCAAAAACATGGTCCTATAGTATCTCATGGTTCACCAATACCTCTCATGGGGTCCGAGATACGAGCCTCGAAAGATCGTTGCCCAATCGTGCTTAGTGCACCTTGCAGACACTTTGGTCTGGCATGTTTGTGAATGTTCTAGTGACTTAGTGGTCGAAATGGGGTTGTCACTAGATTTTATCTGCCCAACCGGAGCTAATGGTGCAGTCCATTTAGTGCTAGGATGCAATTCTTCAACACTATCCATTCACCCCAGGGAATCACCATTTTACTTTGGACGCATTTGACCAATTTTGACTCAATGACTCCAACTATTACATCATTTGACGATACAATGTACATGGAATTAAGAAAATAAAAATGTAAGGATACAAAATTAAGATGATACAAATATAAGGATACAAAATTCATAGTAAGGAAACACAATTTTTGCACTTTACATGGCATTAAGACTATACAATGTGGGCTCTTAATATTTGCAAATCAACCCCATGGGCTATTTTATATTTCAATTTTTGCATCTAATTTTTTATATACAAAATTTGGCATCTAAATATGCATATTACATTCGATTGTTGTGTTTATATATACAAAATTTTGCATCTAAATATGCACATTACAGTCAATTGTTGTTTTTATATACAAGATTTGGCATCTAAATATGCACATTACATTCAATTGTTGTTTTTATATACAAAATCTTAGATACACAACTCTATATAAAAATAAGTGTCCTTTCCACTCCTAAAGTGTATAAGTTTAACACATGGTACTCGATGACATCTACATTCCAATCCCTGCCTTCGAAAGGCAGAAGAAAAGTTAATAGAGAATATCAGAAGTTTATATAGGTTGACAAAAAGATTATGAATGTATAAGTAACTAAAGGAACTGAAGAACATGACTAGCCAATGCATAGTGAATTTTACCATCATAAAAGATGGGCTAATAAAATGTACACCTCAATCTTCTATATCTATCATATATGTATCCAAATGCATTTACAATCCACATACAAAACCAAGTTTATTGGCTCAAACAAATAAAGAAAAAAACTACAATTAATTTATTGAACGTAATCATAATAAACATGAAAAACCTTGTAACTTGAGTTGAACTTACCTACTGAAGTGTGCCTGAAGGGTCATCTCTCTACTTGAGGGTATTCAATATTGCTTCATGATCAACAATACTAATAGTCCAAAGTTCCTTTGTCTTTGGTTTTCCTTGATGTTTCAACAACTTAACATTGACTACTCTAACAAGGTGTGAATACATGATAATGGTTTTGTACTTCTCATAGTCTTCAAACACAGGAATGCCATTATTTCTAATCGTATATGTGCGCAACCATGTTCCCGCAACAATATGTGATCATGTTGGATATGTGAACATATCATCATCTGTCGTCGATTGTGCAAGTTTTTGTTTTCCTCATACACAACATGCTAACCAGTAATCCAATCTCTCATCATTCCCTTGTGGTGCAACCAATGCAAAAATATGTCCTGGCTGTAGAAGATCTGAAAGATGGTCATGGTCAAGTGAACAATCCATGTCATCATTTATTACAGAGACTGTGACAGATAAAGGAGTTAGATAATGTGGAACCCACGTATCAACCCACTCACTTGACTCACACTGAAGACACCTCAGACAATAACAAGTGAACTCTCATGTCCAAATGGCCCATGTACAAGCATCCAAACTTCGAAATGAATGCATTTTTTAAGAATCTTTCACAGTTTGACAATCCAACCTATCTCCTATTGTTCCCAACTCAACCAACCAAAAGAATATGCAAAACACTAAATCAAGAGTCCCCCTTATGACAATGCTGAAGTACACCAATCAACAATAGAATGAGCATCAAGGAGTTCTGCACCTAAAATCCTAAGTTGCTCCTTAACTAGAGCTCTCTTAATGCATGCACCTACTCCATCATGCTCCGCTTTTCCATGACCGGCCTCAAAAAACTCCAAATATGAGGTACACCTCTCTCTACATGCATTCTACATAACCAATAAAACATACAAGCATTTTTTAATTGACCTATGCAGTTATCTGACCAAATGAGATGTCTATCCATAGCAATATTATTTTCCCGCACCCACTCAAAATAATTCTCAAAGAAATGTTGGACATACTTGTGAGAGTGAGATCTATCATCGCTCATATAAAAATGGTACTCTTTGATTATCTTTCGGTCATCTTCTGTACTATCAGGGGAATGTCTATATGTTATGTGCACAAAAATAGCAACCTGAATAGAATTATAATATTGAGCTTGCAACTTGTTTTGGGGCTGCAATGTATAGTTCTTTGTAAAGTCAACAACCGATATAATAGTGCCAATTGGGAAAGTGTCCTTACACATCCTGAATTGTTGATCCAACCATTGAGACCTGTGACTATACCTTGCATACTTGTAAAAAATATTCTTCTTGAAATCTGAAATAAAATCAGCTACATTGCATTCTTTTGTAACCAACTCACATCTAGAGCCTTCACCTCCACTTTTTAATGTATATTTAATAGTTTCATATACCTTTTTTTGGACAATTGTATTTCCAAAATCATATTCGCAGCCCTCATGAAAACATTCAACAAACTTCACTAGCCCATCACACTCTGAGCACTTGTCATTTAAGAAATATTTTCTATAAAAGAAACATCCATCATCTCTAGGACATAAAAAATGATCTAGCAAGTCTCTTTATGATTTTGGAAGAGCACTTGCACCACACTCCTCCAACATTTCACTAGTATGCAAAGTAGAATGAAGGGATCGTAATAGTTCATGGTGCATTGAAAACTCCACATGATATTTGCAACAACAAGTATTTCAAATCTTAAGAGGCACACAAAAAAATGGCTTGAGGGCTTCAAAAGCTCTTTGTGATATTTGCAATGTTGGATGTGTTTCACAAATTTTTTTGAACAACATTGTTTGACTCACCTCCAAATAATGTTTGGGATGCGAGGTGCGGTCTTGAATGCCAATTCTCAACTTCAAGACATCCTTCACATTTGGTGACACTCTTGAGTTAGATTGCCAAAATAATTGAATTTGATCTTTCACACCATCTGTAAACTTCTTATCACAATGTGAAAGTCTCCCACCATAAGCCCATGTATCATGTTGAAGAGGATCATCAAGTCTTTCTCTTCTTGCAAGTGCTCTATCCAAAATTTTACGATTTAAATTCAAATCAACACAAGTTTGTCTCATCAAATGAGTCTTTCTCAAATGATGACTTAATAAGGAGGTTGTAATAACCCTCCTAGTGGCTCTCTTATCTTTTTCCTTGGTAGTCTTCCCAATGGAATTGAGAGCACTAAAAATATTTCTCACAATAATAGCATTCCTCTCCTTTTTCTTGATCACACTAATCTTAAATTTGACTAGTATACATCTCATCTTCTACATCTTAAATAATTGCACAAACATTTGACATTGCTCAACCAACATCTTGTGGCTAAAAAATTGATCAAAAAGTTTTGAAACCCACAACCGAATGGTTCTTTCTGATCTCTTGCCATCGAAATTGCTCATTATGTTCTCATAAATTTCAAGTAACCATTTAGTTGTTCTTGAAGGTCTCAATTTTGAAGTTTATCTTTCTTCCTCCCAAGGGACTTCATTATCATTGTCAATTCCTTCATATTCAATCAGTGGATTGTCATTGTCAATGTCCACACTTCCATTGTCCACATCTACATGTTCATTTTCAAAACCTACATTTTCATCTTCAATCACTACATTCTCATTTTCAATATTATTGTCATAAATCATTTCAAATTCATGTTCTTCTTCACTGGAAACCATATTTAAGGGTGGGCCTATGCCCACATCTTCATTAATATTTAACATACATTGTCTCTTGTTTCGATGGGCAACCCTATCCATTTCTCTATACACTTCAATCTCTTCATTTGTGAGTTTCCTCTTCCTTTTATGCTTTCGACGACTAGTACTCCCCATAGTGAGACCAAAAAGGTGATACAAAAACCTTTGGTAATAGAGAAATTCCAACCAAGAAGGGGGAAAAAGTGGATTTTTGTCTTCTACAACTGCAATCCCATGATTCTCTGCAGAAAAACATACTTCTCGGGCTGAGAAACCCAAAGAATAAACTTTTTAATTTTTAATGCCAGTAAAAAGAATCAGATATCTAAAATTATCAGATATCCAAAATCAATCTCTCTCTCTCTCTCTCTCTCTCTCTCTCTCTCTCTCTCTCTCTCTCTCTCTCTCTCTCTCTCTCTCTCTCTCTCTCTCTCTCTCTCTCTCTCTCTCTCTCTCCCTTAGCGCCCGTTTGGCGCATAGAATTAATTTATCCAGAATAGGCTTATTCTAGAATAAAGACCCATTCTCAGATTAATTAATCCTAAAAATGAAAGCTGGAATAAGGTTTGGACCTGTTTGGTGCACCTAGAAGATGATTGTGAATTAATCTTTTATGCGTTTGGATCCGATAATGTGGAATTTGAATAAGGATTATTTTTCATTTTTTATATGCAATCAATACATTACTCGAGTAAATTTTAAGTTTAAAATATGTAAACTGTGATTAAAAACATAAATTATACATTGCACTATTTGTGCAGATCAAACATGGGATGCATGGTGTCGAAAATCAAGTCTCAAATTAAAGTACAACCTGCATGATCTACCAAAAATAGGGAAATAAAAATAAGTTTTGACAAAATATGATTGGAAATGAAAAAATAGCAACAAATAAAAACTTGGCCAAAAATCATAAGACAGAGAAAATGATCAACGACATACAATGATTTAGTCATTTTGCATCATTGTCAGCAAGTGTACACCGTTGATTTGTAAAATCTGGCCTCAAAAGGTTAAATGCACCCTTCGAGAACACGAAGCCTAAATGAAAAATTTGTGATGAAATCGACGAAAGTGGTGTTCACGATATAATCATTGGAGGCAGAGGAAACAGATGAAATAATTGGGGGTTTTTCTTGTGGTCTGAGACAGAGAGAGTTCCATGAGTATCTTAGTCACGACACTGCCATTGACGTATTTCTGTGCAAAGTTTTTCTTTTGTATATATGCATAAGTTTCTACTTTAATCGTGTTCTCTGCTGCTATTTTATTGCTATATAAAATTGTAATGTTGTGCCATTTTTCGTGACTGTAGAGACTGCTTATTTCGAATCCATGAATAGCTTATTTTGGAATAAAAAATGAATTTTAGGTTTTTTTTCGAATTAATTAATCCAAGCATTGGCCCAAAAATGGGGCTTAATTTTCTAATTCGGGAATTCAAAAAATGGCCACAAAGGACAAATTACTTTATTCTCACATTAAATAATGACTATTCCAGGTTAATACCAGGAACCAAACGGGCCCTTAAGTATTAGGTACTCTCTCTCTCTCTCCCTTAGGTATTATTGAACATATAATATAAATATTTAATACTAATATTATACTATTATACAATAGGAAAATAAATAATAATAATATAATACAATACTAATATAAAAATTTATATAATACTAATGCTATGCACTATTATCATTTAATATTAATATAAAAAAAATTGTAATATATAACTTAAAATTGAAAAAAAACACTCGACTCATTTAATATTAACATAAAAAATAAATTAATATGTAATTTGAAATTGAAATAACCAGACAAAATGAATTGTTGAATTAGGCAAGAAATTTCAGATATCCGATTAGGCTTGGTATTTTCCTTGGGCAATGCCAAACGTGACTGGTCAACCCATAAGGCGTGTTCACCAGATTTGTTTTGATCTTGAGACTTCAACCATGTAGTTGATGACCTTTTCTTCACTCGAAATTGATGAAACAAAAAGGGTTTCTTAAAGGCATTATCAGCTTTCCATCAATATAGTTGCTGTCAAATTTTGAGTTTAGTAAGTAATTATTACTTATTTTTTAACTGAGTTATCTTTAAAGTCCTAATTGACATACTAATTGAAAAACAACTATAACTTTCAAACCATTTAACCTTTTTGAAATCCGAAACATGTGTCATATTCTATGCTTCACCTACTATAAGAAAAAAAAGTTTTCAATTTTGTAAAGTTTAGAATTAGTTAATGTGGTCAGACACGAGAGTTTTTTTAATTCTGAATAAGTTGCAGTAGAAAATTCATAATTTATTATTTATTTGGGAAAAAATTACACAAAAATATGCGTCACATCTAGGCATGAGTCTACTAATTATATCTAGGATTTTGTAAAAATATATCATCATTTGATTGTGATTAAGGTGGTCAGATATACATGTACTTTTTATCTTTTCCCTAAAATTTTTGTACTGCTGCATTGAAATCTAAAATTTTGAAAAATTAGATTAAATTTTTTTCAGACAAGGGCTAGTAGTTTAGAAACTAAATCTAATTTTCTATAGATTCTATTCTTACAACTTTTTCACATAAGGTTGATAAGATGTTCAATTTTTTACGTCAAGTTGACTAACCCCGATTTTATAATTTTTCACTGCCACTTAAGGCTATAGTTTGGTATACCATGATCCTACACATACCCAGATATCACGGGCTGTAAGGGTTCTTAAGGGGTCCTAGGACACATTTTCCTAAGACATATCAAGACCTTTTATAACCCCTTATCATACATATAGGGGGTCCTAAGGGTTGTTAAGGGGTCTTAGGACATATTAATGTGTGCTAGGACCCCTTAAGCCCCCTTACGACCACTTAGGACCCCTTACCAAGAATTAATGTATGGTAAGAGGTCCTAAGGGTCTTAAGGGGTCCTAGGACCCATTAGGACCCCTTACCATACATTAGTGTATGGTAAGGGGTTCTAAGGGGTCATAAGAGATCATAAGTGGTCGTATGAAAAATTAGTGTGTCCTAGGACCCCTTATGACCCTTTAAGACCCCTTAGGACACCTAGGACTCTTTAAGACATCTTAGGACCCCTTAATGTATCATATGATGCTTTTTGACCTATCAATGTGTCTTAGGACTCCTTCACACCAATTAATATATTTTAGGATCTCCTAGGACCTATTGATGTATCCTAAGACCCATTAATATATCCCATGACTCATTAATTTTGTTGGTTTAATTAAATATTCCTAATTACACTCAACTTAATTTTACTTAGGATAATGCATTGCATAGTAATTTGTCATTGATACACCTAGGATTTTGCACCTCAATTAAGCACATGGTGTAGGATAAATTCCACTTTAGGTGTGAGATCCACCTTTAGTGCACATATCACATTATCATCCTCATCCTATGTCACATACTTTATTTCATAATGGAGGATGATCCACATTTGGTGGACATGTAATTACACCTTGCATAGGTGATAGCTTATCAACTCCTTATCATTCTCTCTTATCGTCTTTCCTATATAGGGAGGCCTATTGTATATATTTTAAATCAATTCATTGGATTAATTCAATCACTCAATCATTGCATCATTAATACAAGTCTATTCTTGTTCATATCTTCTCTCTTGCATTTGTTCTATTCTCTAACCTCTAGATCCTTGTTTCAATCTTTTCTATTTGCAAATTCTTACATGGTATCAGAGTTATCAGATTATTTTGATTAACCTATTTGGAGAGATCTTGGTACAAGCATTGGAGGCCCATATCTCGGATATGAAGGCCAATGTCTTGTGAAAGCATTTTGGGTTAGATCTGACCTCACCATTGCGTCCAAGAAGCTATTTTGGTTAAAATTGACTATAAACTTGCCCATATTTGGAAAAAGTCAAAATCAAGGATTTTTTTTTGCAAATCAAGTCGTACAACCCGATTTGCGTCGCTGCAGTATGATTTTTTTTTAAAATTATTTTTTAAATCTGGTTATTCTCAGATTTTTTTTAGTAAAATTTGGGCTTGGTATAGGCCCCTTTTAATCTCTGTTAGACTAGGCATTAGCGTGACATCATCACAAAGCTCGGCACACCAACATGCATCTTCACTACCCAACGGTAACCCCAAGTCGGTCAGGATATTTGCTATTATATCTATTGGCCTTCAAATAAATATAGCTATAAAAGCCATCCCACAATCAACATGGGACTAACTCGACAAAGAAAACATACACACGACACTTTGACAAAATCAACTTCTTAGCTTGGCCAGCTCCCCACAATAGCTCACCTTGGTGAGATCCTCACAACAGCTCACCTTGACCAACTCCCCAGCAGATGCTCCCCATAGCAGCTCAACTCGACCAACTCCCCACAGAAGACCAGCTCGCCTTGACCCAAGATTGGATCCCAACTCCAGGTCGATCTCTTTGAATTAATCTACACCAATGCATATACATAAAGTGCTTATAAAGCCCGCTCACTGTGTATGTGGGATTATTATCCTAGGCCCGCCACTAGCCTGCCCAGCCCCAACAATGGCTAGCTCGGCTAACTAGCAGCCCAGCCCCTGCCACGCGGGCTCTGAGACTGCCACGTGGTGCCCATTAAGCCACCCACATGGTAGAGAAACACAAGCCACAACAAAGTCTTGGTGCCCAGTCAACGGCCCAGTCAACATACATGTGGAGAGAGAGAGAGAGAGAGAGAGAGAGATCATCTTGGGCGATTGTGTACAAAGGATCAAAGAGAACAATGAAACCCTATATGATGATTTATGAATTTTTTTAATCTCATTAGTACATAAAATGTATTTCTTTCATTACTTACTACTTTTTAACTATGTCAATTCTTATGGGAGACAAAATGAACTAAAAAAGAATGATTTTGTATGCAAAAACTATGATTATTACAAGTTTCAAAATTAAGTATTCACTTCAAATTATTATAATTAAATTATAGTCTATAATCTAATAAAATTAGCTTATCCATATTGTAGGTCTTGTAATCACCTTTCCAACACCTATAAAAAATAAATTTTTTGATAAGAAACACAAAAGTTATGTCTATTTTACTAAAATGTGTTTTTTAATTTTTTCAAAACGGGTATCTAATTTGGGTCGGGTTTCCGATTTCGAATGGGTAAGCGATTTGGAATGTGTATCTAATATTAATGAGTATCCAACTTGGTTTGGTATTGTCAAATCAAATTTTGTTTGACCCATACAAAAAGTCAAAGAGGATTTTGGTGTGTTTGGCAAGATAGAAAATATAATTTTTTTCTCATTGCCACTTTTTGGCATACCATGATCATGCACATACCCCTTTATACTATTCTATGTGTTTATGCATTAGCTTGACATGTGTGTTAGTCACTCCTTTCTTACATGTGCTCCTTATGATTGTGGTCGGATGACTATCTCTGTGAGCATGATGGGGTGGCCCTGAGGGTTTGACATGCTAGGGTGGTGTTGCACTTTACCACTATTGGGGATCAGTGTATAGATGGTGGACTACTTACAGAGATAGAGTTAGAGGATGAAATGCTTATTTTTTAACCTTGTTCTTATGCTTTTAGTGATTTTATTCTTTGTATTAAGATGGTCAGTAGATTAGTTTCCTTTCTATTGTTTATGGATGTAACGAGTGTTTATAACCTTGAGTTATGTTATTTAGTACTCCCTAGTGTGGAGCTAGTTTTTTACCAGTCGTACATTGGTGTCAACTTAGGTGTTTTATGGATATTCTTTCAATTTTAGCCAATATTTGTGAA
The DNA here is from genome assembly GCA_027943335.1 of Chamaecyparis obtusa. NCBI lineage: Eukaryota > Viridiplantae > Streptophyta > Pinopsida > Cupressales > Cupressaceae > Chamaecyparis > Chamaecyparis obtusa. The sequence goes on along the minus strand of BSBK01003830.1, from coordinate 1,178,174 downwards.
TTGATGCCTATACCTACATCAACACTTGTGCTAATCAGTATTTCCACATGTTGGAGTAGTGTATGTGACTCACAAGTCTGAGACTTTTTGTCTCAAAATTTGACCAGCCAGATTGACATCTACGCATGTTGGTTCATCATATGTACAAACTAGTGTCTCTTTCTACGTCAACATTTGTGAATAGTTTGAGTTTCCAGTCAAGTTAACTTGTAGTTTAATTTTGGTATGTTCATGTGATGATTATATGATGTATCTTTGTTGAATTATTAATGGTTAGAAGGTAATTGACTTGTATGTTTAATCAGATTACCTAAACATTTTCTTTGGATTTAAAATAAATATTGGTTAGATGGATTCAGAGGATGGAGTAGTCTCCTCTTTTTTTAGCTATAGGTTATTGTTGACTTCACCTCTTGCAATTTGTGGATGTTATCTGAATCCTTTTAGGGAAGCCTCTTGAACATGTGTTCTCCATTTTGAGTATGTTATTGAGTTTTCATGGAACCCTTGGAAGTACTTGTTAGTCTTCCACTTATGTACAATCATGTGGTGATCAAGGTTTACTTCCTTGCATGTTTATTGTTTTTCTTATGCTTATGGTTATGTGATGGACTTGTGTACATGATGTTTATCCCATGTTCAAAAATAAATTTTTGTTAAGTGCATAATTGATCCTATGTTCTAAGGGTTCCTTCGTGGGGCATTGCAGTCATTCTCTAGGGTGATGAAATCCCTAGGCAAACCCTTTAAGAAAAGAAAAATGAACACATTTTGATTTATGTTGTACCTAAGGTCAATTGAAGATAAGGGGACATATACTTTCACAATGTCTCGGTAATAGAAAACATGCAAGAGTATGAAAGCATACAAGACAAACCAAACAAGATTCTTTTTAGAACACCCAATTCAAATATTTTCTAATCTAAGAAAAAAATGGAAAAATGTAAAAACCACACTAAACCATGAATTACTAATTTTCAATTTCAACCGCTTCTCTCCAACAAAAATGAAAGAAATTTTAGTAGGCTTGGAATAGATCTAAAAAATAATAAGTAAACCAATACAAAATACAAGCATGAAATATATGAATATAATAAATGGCATATTATTTTCTAATATGCCATTATACCTCATGAAAACACCTTTCTGAGACCCAAAAGCACATGTCTATAATAAAAAGCATATTTTTTTAGTAAATACACTTGTCTACACCTCTAAAAGTGCCCTTATTTACTAGATGTGCCCCTATGCACTTTTAGATGCACCTTTTCTAAAGTGGAGCACCCTTTTGTATTGGGATAGAGCGGAAATAACACTTTTCTTATGACTGAAAGCAACCTTCTACTAGAAAACCTAAAAAATTTAATAGAAACTTAGAAGAGGATTAAAATTAGGATGTGGGGTCCTACTAGGCATACCAAAATGTACTCTTATAAATCCTAACAAAATGATCTTCATAGGATACAACAAAATTGTCAAATCAAAGCAAGAATACTAAAATCATAAATGGAGTACTATCAAACAAGAATGAGAGGAAATAAAAAAATATTAAGAAAAAGAAACACTAAGAAATCCCCTTAGAGGATCTCTCCATTTATCATGAATCTCCTTTAGAGTTTAAGTAGCATTTCCATTAGAATCCTCAACCATAATACAAGTTTGATAAAAGAACAACTCATTAAGTGTGATTCTTCGATCTATAGTGGTTAAAGAAAATATGAAGGAAGAGCTTGAAATTTATAGTTGAGAGAGGGAAATAGATGGTGGAGATTGAATTCAACCCAAAATAGATGAATGACTAGGCTCACATAGAAGGAAATTTGCAAAATCCAAGGGATGATGGGATAAATGCTAGAAGGAATCAAATGACAAGTGACCAAGTTCATTAAAAAGTGAGAATGTGAGTGGAAAAAAGGGAGAAGATAATTAAAATTATTTATTATCATGAGCAAGCTTGGAATAAGTAAACATTTATTTTCTTTCGATTAGAAGAGAAAGTACGAAAGAATATTAAATAATGACATTTTTTTTTTCAAAAGAATGGATAAATGTAAATTTACTCATTTCATGTTAATAGGACAATAAATCAAAATGATTTATTTGATTATAATAGAATAATAAAATATAATTAAATAGTTAAAATTATTTAATTATGAAGTGATTAAAACATTAAATAAATAATTAAAAATGACTAACATTCGAAGATGATCAATTTATTAGCCGATAGGCTATATTTAGTGAGGTTTCACGTAATACCTGTCCGACGGTGCTGATACAGGATGGTTTTTCTCATTAAAAACTGCTTGCCCCTTCCTGTCATGTATATAAAATTAAATCCAATTCATTTAATATAAATCAAATCAGATTTCACTAAGTCAAATCAGATGCATTTTATTTGAAATCAAATCAGATTTCACTAAATCAAATCAGATGCATTTTATTTGAAATCAAATCAAATTTCACTGAATCAAATCAGATTTCTGTCAAATCATTTGGATTTCAAATTCTATAAATGAAAATTGCAGAGAGCACAACTAGTGTGGTGCACCAAGGCCTGGTACAATGGTTCGTTATGAAATTGATCAATCTATATCTCTATTTTCTCCTCTAACCCTCTGTAATATTCCTCTAGCACTTGTTTTGCTAGCCCAACCTTTAACAGTGGCTTCAGTCAAATCTCCTTCTACAAATTATATTCCAGTGGGGAAATATATCATTCGTAGTGCTTTCACTGAATTGCTTCAGATTTGGAGTCTTTGCTCTCAGCAGAATTTGTTTAATACAATAGTGTTTACTGATTTTCTTCTATGTATTTCCTTTAACTCTTTGTTTAGCATGCTCATTTACCTTTAAATTGTCAAAGAGTAGATTTTTGATGAATAGTCTAGTTGTATATATATTTTATATTAAAAAAATTATAGTTATATTGAGACATGTTTCAAAGATCAAAATTCTAGTTAAAATCTTAGCACTCCCCTTCCGCTGCCCTTGGTTAGACACCATTGAATGGTATTTGGGGGGATACTTTTGTTTGTTGCACTAAAAACCACTTCCCATCACACTGTCGCCTTCCTGGGTTTCCACCTTGCACTCTGCTAATGCGATTGTGAAGGAGATTATAGAAGGCTATCACCACCCATTTAATTAATTTTGGGGAAAATTGTGTTGGAAATAATATTTCTTTCCAACTCAACTAATAGACATAATCTTGGTACACATAACACACATGTGCATCTTAGCATTTCCTTTGGGACTTTTCTTTTATTGTTGATTGTATATGCACTTTAGTATACTAGAGCATCTACCTTTTGTTGAATACTATTATCTGCTAATGTCCTTGTTTATTTTCTTTGCCTTATTCCTTAAAAATTTTCCTCATTTGCATATTGTTTTCTTTGTCATAGAGCTTGCCTTTTCTATTTTCCCCTAGAAGAGAAGAGTTAAATCTATATTCTATTCAACTCCTCATTGCAAGTCTTTTGAGATGATAAGATCGAAGTGTATGTACTCTCCCATATTGATTGACGGTCTATTAGCTATCTATGGATGTCAATACATATCTTTCTTTCATTTTATGAGAATTTGGTTTGATTGTAGGTATCCTCTATTTTTGTTATTCTATTCTTGATATCACAAAGAGATAAATATTTTTATCCTTGGTTGTTAGCCCTTCTCATTTAATGTTGCCAAAATAAGTTTTTATGTTGGAGACAATGGTAGATTCTATTTTTCCTTTAAAGACCAAAAACTTTGGCATGATTGATGCTATTTATATTTAAAGGCCTTTGCATTGTGAGCATCATTTTTCTTGCAATTTGAACTTCACTCTCAAGAGCTTGACATCTGGTTCATAGGGTAGTCTTTTATCCATATTCCCCAATCTACACTACTCCCATACAAGCTTAACATAGAAAACAGACTGCAAAACAATTACGTTCCTCCCACAACTTGTGAAGATAGAACAATGCAGAGGCATGGAATAAAATCATATGCCGATTACAAGGTAAGCACAAAATGGGTTTGTTAGAAACACCTTGTAGATATTTAGGGAAATTTAATTGATAGGTGTAAATCCAAACTTGACAACCTTTGCCAACATCCTCCTGGATTGTACCAAATTGGTGGGTTGGATAGGGTATGGACATCCATAATATCATAATCAGAATTGGACATATGCCAGACATTGTAGTGATGAATTTTTTGATAGAAATGCACACAAAAGGTGGATGACTACACAAGGCACTTGAATTGTTTAATAAAATGCCTAAAAAAATTTGGTCTCATAAACTGCAATAGTTTCAGGATACGCACAAAATGGGTTTGTTGGAAAGGTCTTGGAAACTTATAAGAAAATGCAACCCAAATGTGTAAAGATGGACTCTAAAACATTTTCCAACATCCTCCCAGCCTGCGGGAAAATGGGAGCTTTGGAACAAGGTCTAAAAATCCATGAAAGCATAATAGAAAATAACTTTTTCCTAGATGATGCAATATCAAATGCCATGATAGACATGCATTCAAAATGTGAAAACACACCAAAGGCACATGAACTATTGGAAAAAATGCCTCAAAGAGATGTCATATCCTAGAATGCCATGGTTGCAACATATGTACAAATTGGCCTATGGAAGGAACGACATCAACTAGACATGACATTAGCCAAAATATTATCTTGTGTAATTGGGTGGGATAGATCTTCCACATCATTTATTTTAGGGAGGGGAGGAAATATTGAGCCTTTTTTGAGGAATTACTAAATATCCACGGCACATCTTCACCATTGTCCACTCATTAATACAATATGGTGTGAGTAAATGTAGTGTCCCATGAGTAGAATTAGGAATTATGAACAACTACTTATCAATGACAATAAATATATAATAAATGGAAAAGAAAGAGCGAGCTACAAATGAGATACAAGATAATGACATATGGCTTTGAGATAGCCTACACAAATAGTGATCTCATTGGATGCAATGATCTATTCAAAAGGAACATAAAACTATAAAATGCATGCATCCATGATGGGAATGAAGTCATACAAAATATGAAGTTGTAATGATCATGAATTTTTTAATATAAATTTAATCGTAAAAAATCATTAAATATTATATGTCTAGTACAATTGATTACAATTATATGATACAAGGAATTGGAGGACATTATAAAATTGCTAAGTAGAAGATAGACCATGTAATCATAATAATCGTATATGAATTTAAGGTTTGAAAGATATACATGTGAAAGATGAAGATTGATATAATAATGAGAAATGAATTTTCACGTGGCTTTACAAATATGATGTTTCTGGAGAAAATGTTAAAATAAATAAATAAAATATATATCTAGATATTTTCATAAAGTATAGAGCATAATTTTTGGAGTTTAGAATATTATAAACTTCATTTCATAAAAGTTATATTTTCTATCCTATTCTTTTTTAGAAGTCATAATATGACTTTATTTTAAGATTATTGTGCATGCCATAACACATAAATAATGTCTTCTAATGTATAGCAATATGTTATGTAAATGTGTGTTTGTTAAGAAAGTTAATTGGAATTTGAATTTAAAATCTTTAATAATCAGGACCATTTGGAGCCAAGCTTAGTATAAGAGTATGTTACTTGTTAATATGTTAATGCATTAAGACATTCCCATATAGATAGGCAAGAAACTAAACGAGGAATGGATGTTGTGTTAGTTTCACCATTACAGTCTGCACCTACTTTAATGTTTGATAACCTTTTTTTTAATGTAAAATTATCATTATAGAATAATGTAATTCTTTTTAGATAAGGTGTTGTGCTTCTATCTAGCACAAAATACTTATATAAAATCTTAATCATAAAGAAACATTAGTGACAATATATGAACCCCTATAAATTGATTAGCTACAAAGTATAAAACGGAGGAAATAAAAATTGATGAACAAATGATGACATTGATAAAAGAAACAATCTAATGGATTAAGATGTAGGCATGTACACATGGGGAGGGCACATGATGCCCAATGTAGTTTAAAACAAAAAGATAGCACTATAAGAATGATACATAAATTTCAACAAAGAAATGACAACATAATAGTAAAAATGTTAATGACATGATAAAACTTCTATGATCACAACATAATAAAGAATAAAGACGATGAAGCAATTTATATCATAAGATAAATCTTTAATAAACATGAAATCATAGATTAATGCATAGATAAAGATTGTGTGATGAGTTAACATAATATCAAAATGAGTAAGCATACTAACGATCATCGAATTGTAGGGCATAAAAATGATATGAAACATAAACATGTAATCATAGGGAAGATAAACATATCATAGCATGGAAGTGAGATCTAATCATGACATAAATGAAATAGGGTGACATTATAAATCATGGAGGATTGTAAAATAAAAAACATGTGTAAAACAAAGAACGAGAGAGGACCCAATATTTGAGAATCCTAACTTTGTGTTTCCCAAAATCTTGCATGGAGATTTCAAATCACTCCCAATTTTTTGAAACAATTTACTTGAAAAATTTAGTACTTATAACTAAGGTTGTAGCACCATACCATCAAATATAATGCCATATTAGCATGTTTTTTGGCCGAGGTGTCTTAAAAGATCCAAAAACATGAGAATGATACGTGTGCACTAAGGCATATATATTAATCATGCACTAATGTGGCATCACATGACTTTTTTCTTTTTAGATCTAAGAAATACATTTCATTCAATTATGAGTAGTAATCATCAACACTAACAACTTCAAGGTTAGAACTATTGGTACAATATTCTTAAAAATAATCGAGATTATATCAACAAGTGCTATAACAACTATTGCAATATGTTCACCTATAGGGTTGTTTCCCCTATTAATGTGGAATATAACAAGTAGATGAATCTAAAAGTACATAATTTAAAAGTTAAGGCAAGTCATATAGAGAAACAATAGCACAAAGACAAGTCATTATTTTTAATTAAGACATTATATCAAAATTGTATTAAAAAATCTACTATACTACAAATTAAATTAATATATATTCTATATACATAAAATTATGCTCACTAACATATAACTTATCTATAATTTCCTATCAGCGTAACCCTTGCATCTCCTTTGGGTGCAAGTGCTAGTTAATAATAAAATTAGTTAACTGATATTAGTAAAGGAAGAAGGTAGTAGTTATTGTGAATTAAGCATAGTTAGGGGAAAAGGTAGGGTAGATTAGGGAGGAAATAGGGAAGATTAGAGATGCTTGGGTGACAATTAGGGATGATATAGAAAAGATTAAAGACATATAGGATGATTAGAGTTGATTTGAGGTAATCATACACTATGATTACTTAGCTAATGAAGAAAATTGATGATAGAAGAAAAGTCAAATTTTGATGTCTACAATATCAACACAAAGAACATCCTTACTCTATGTACCCTAAACCCCCTAAACCCTATAATATTTTCCTTCTTTGATTAAGTTTTCATTTTGTTGCACTTTAGACAAAAATACAATTTCTTATGTGGAATAAAATGGTCAAGCAATGTCCACCATGTCACCTTACCACATGTAATTGGTTGAATACTAAGCTAGGTCATATACTAAGAATACTAGATCTACACTTTAGCTTTGTTGAGTTTCTAATACTAAAACATATGTTCATTGTTTAGTTTGACATTAATATTATATGTTTTCCCTTCAATTACTTCTTGAGTTGTAAACATTTTAAAATTTATTCTTTCACTTTTATTTGGAGCAACCTTACATCACCAAAAAGAATTATTGTATTTTCTTTTCGTTTTGTGGTTTTTTTTTCCTTGGAGCTCATTATGATATAATAAATTAATATTGTGGTCACTTTTTTTAGTTTAAAAATATAATAAATCAATATTCTAGTAATTTAATTAGGACTCAAATAAAATTTTGTAAAGAGAAATGTGGTGCTTGTACTATTAATGAATTGATAAATATTTCCAATAAAAAAATTAGTATGATGCCAAAACTCACTAGTCATCTAGTCTAAACTAAAATCAATAAATGACAATCTACTAAAAAAAAATTTAAAAAATTATTTTTATTTTTTAATTTTATTTTTTTAAATTTATGGCAAAAATGGCAAAGCCATTATATTTAATATTACATGACGTATATTTTTATTAAAATAAATAAATATCTTCTTGAAAGTTGTGTCTTTAAAGTTTTATTGATGACAATAGAAAGATCAAATTTCACAATTAATGTGTTTGAGAGATTTTAAATTTTAAATCAAACTTTTAATTCACAAATTTAATTGCATTTTACTAATAGAATTTATAATACATGAATAAAAATTCTAACATTATTGTGATATAGATTGAACCAAATTGCACAAGTGCCACATAAATTAAATTTCATTTGAATAAATTTGATCAATTTTATTACGTTTTTTATCAACTTTATTTCTTTATAACAAACTCTTTTACCTTCATAATTTTCTCACATATTTATATCAATACTATTTAACTATTAATAAATACATATTATATAAATTAGAAAAAACCCATCTTAATTTATAAGAAATATTACAATGTAATAATTTGTTTAATTTTTTTTTTTAACCAAATAAAAAGATCAACTTTTGTTTTACCTCTCGTTGCTGAATAAATTGTCAATTTTAATAAATGTTTTCCATTAATGTTGTATTGGACAAAATGAGTTTTGTTCTTTAAGATATATTAAAATTAACTAGTTATTGTCAGCGCGTTGGTATATAACATTTGTTGCCAGTTCCGCTGCATGGGTTCGACTCCAGCCTGTGGTGGAGAAGCAGGAACAAAACACAATAATGGCGGTACTCTACAGTACCCTACCTTTTTTCTCAGTTCAGCTGGGAAATTTTTGAAGAGTATTCACACAGTATGCACAGAACCTCCAAACGGTCAGGAATTTATGAAGAGTGTTCTGCTGAATTGTAAGCACGTACAGAAAAGTTACATGGGCCCTCAATATGACCAAAGGCTTCACTTTCAGAAGCAACATTCATCTCTTCTTTTCTCCAAGCACTTTCTCCGCTAGAGAAGTTTGTTTTGAGATAAACTTCATTTCTTTCAATCTCTTTTTTATTTTTTAAAAATTGATTCATAAAATGTCTCCTTCTGGTTGTTGATCCCTATAATGTCCAAAATAAAAAAATGAAAGACTTATCTACAACAAACAATATTGGTACATAGCTGAGCAGATATGTGCAATGTTCCTTTAATATTTACATTTATTCATAAAACATATATATTTATATAAAAACATCAACTTCTAAAAGTACTTAATTTTTAGTTTCATTGACAATAAAATGAAACTTATTTTGAAAGATAACATCTTGGTATTATTTTAATTTCATATCTTCCCTCTACAAGAATTAATTAGCATAAACATTATCTTTTTTATATAGGATTTTTCTATTTATTAATATAAATGCATTTTTAATTCCAAATTTAGAATGTAAATTCTAGTATAAATCTTAGGTCCTAATCTACACCTCAATTCCTAAATAATATTCTTTAAATTAATTTAGAGAGAGCGCTATAGTGGGGAGATTTTTTATCTTAGGTCATCTTGGGCAATTGTGTACAAAGGATCAAAGAGAACAATGAAATCATTTATGATGATTTATGAAAAATTTTAATCTCATTACTATATAAAATGTAATTTTTTCATTATTTTCTACTTTTTAACTATGTGAATTCTTTTGGGAGAAAAATTGAACTAAAAAAGAATGATTTTGTATGCAAAAATTATGATTATTACAAGTTTCAAAATTAAGTATTCACTTCAAATTATTTTAATTAAGTTCTAGTCTATAATCTAATAAAACTAGCTTATCCATATTGTACGTCTTGTAATCACCTTTCCAACACCTATAAAAAAATAAATTTTGATAAGAAACACAAAAGTCATGCTCATTTTACTAAAATGTGTTTTTTAATTTTTTTAAAACAGATATATGATTTGGATCAAGTATCCGATTTGGAACGGGTCTATGATTTGGAACGGGTATATGATATTAACATGTATCCAATTTGGTTTGGTATTGCCAAATCAAATTCAAATTTTGTCTGACCCATACAAAAAGTCAAAGCGGAATTTTGTGTGTTTGGCAAGACATAAAACACATTTTTTTCCCACTGCCACTTTTTGGCATACCATGATCCTGCACATACCCCTCTGTACTATTCTACGCGCTTAAACATTAGCTTGGCGTGTATGTTAGTAACTCCTTTCTTGTGTGTGTTCTTTTTTATTGTTTTCAAGCAACCATCTCCGCGAGCACGATGGGGTGGCCCTGGGGGTTTAACATGCTAGGGTGGCATTGCACTTTACCACTATTAAGGATTAGTCTATAGATGGTGGACTTCTTCTAGAGATGGAGTTAGATCATGATTTTCTCCTTTTCTCACCTTGTTCTTATGCTTTCAGTGATTTTATTCTATGTATTAAGATGCTCAATAGATTAGTTTCCTTTCTATTGTTTATAGATGTAACGAGTATTTATGACCTTGAGTTATGTTATTTAGTACTCCCTGGTGTGGAGATAGTTGTTTACCAGTTGTAGATTGGTGTTGACTTAGGTTTTTTTATGGATATTCTTTCAATTTTAGCCAAGATTTGTGAATTGATTCCCGCACCTACATCAACACCTGCACTAATCAATATTTACACATGTTGGAGCAGTGCATGTGACTCACTAGTTTGAGACTTTTTGTCTCAGAATTTTACCAGTTAGATAAAAAATTTGAATAATCACCGAAATACAAATAAGAGTGTAGCTCAGATCAAAATAAAACAAGACAAAATGCAACCACAAGAGGCACTATAAAAGACAAAGTATTTGTTCAACATAAAAAACAAACATCCAAGAAGACACTTGTAACCTTCCATTAGAAAGAAGAGAGAAATCATACAATTTATCTTATAAATTATGTTCTTCTAACCTACTTTACAATATTTCTTGAGAGCGACAAGAAGTGCCCAAGTCTCCATCTAATTGTTAGTGACAATATTTATGTGAGTGCGAAAAAAGAAGAGGACCTAACCAACGCTAACCTGTCTAACTCCACCTAGCTCACAACCACTCAAACTACTATTTGAAGAAGCAATTTCAAAATTCAAACAATTTAAACAATTGTTATTTTTATATTATTTTGAGTAAGGAAATTTAAAGTCTTCAATAGATTATAATATTCACGAGAGATAGAATAGTTTTGTGTAAGGTGCTACTTATAAAATATAAATGATAAGTTTGATTTTAATCTTATACACTAAAATTATATAATATAATTTCACAAACTTGAAAAACATCTATTTGAAATTGTAATTTAGTTATTATGGAAGTCTAAAAGGTTAAAATTGGGGAGGTTTATTATAAACCTATAGCCTTCTTTTATAAAATGTAATATGGAGAAATGAATAACGCAAATTAATTTATTACAAAGGAGGTAAATAAACTGTTAAATTTGAGTAGAGGATAGAGATACTCAATTTATTTTAAAAGCTCATTTGACCAAATAGTGAGTGACAATATTTCATTCTCTTGAGATTTTATCTAAAGAAATAGACTCATATTTTTTAGAAGACAAATAATATGTTGAACATAAAAAAAACAATCTTCAAGAAGACTTTGAAACCTTCAATTTATTTAGAAGAAAGAGCAAAATTATGGAAGTATCTCCAAATTTATCTTCTTTCAACCAACATTATCTTATCTACTCCACCTATCCCTACAAATTTCAAAATACAAATTATTCAAAATAACAAAATAACTAGTTTCTAACATTTTTATCAATCAACTACACCCTTTTTTTTAATTTTTAATTTTATTTTTATGGTGGACATCCCCAAAATCATTTTAGCTACATTCCACCAAATTCTAGTGGTATATGATCCCGACCATCTTTTATTTCGATGTAAGAACCTTAAACTTACCAAGACTTATCTCTGATAGACTCATTAAGAATCTTCAACTTCAGCAATAGACCAAAGATCTATTGACAATTAAATACAAATTTTAAATTAAATAAAATTACAAATGAGTAGATAGTTTCAATCATTGTAATATAGGCTCGTGAACACAAAACCATAGATGAATTAAATAACAGTAGCCACTACTATATTGATTTCATAGGAAATAAAAGTAGTTAACACATCAACCATTTTGTTAAGTGTACACACTGAAGATTTGTCTGTTTATTCTCTTCTCTCAAAGAATGAGAGATTGCCCATTTTGAGAGTAATCTCCTCCATTTTCCTTGACAGATCTTTGTTCCAGATATTTCCCTGCTATCTACGCTTTTGTTGGTGTGAGCAGTGTGTAAATTCATATAAAAAATGTGCAGCTACTGTTAAAAGGTAAAAGTGGTCTGGAAAATCTTAGATGAAAGATATCTCTTGGAAATGTAATCAATCCTCCATGAAAGCTAACAGAGAACATAAATGAAGACTTGCAATTGGCAAAGCAAAAAGCAAGATTGTTTACATTCTCTCTATGGCTGCTCGAGTTTTTAATGGGGCCAAATTTGATGGCTGATAGTCTTAGATATGACTACATTGACCATGTTGCCAAAAAGGATTGATATATATTTGAAGATTTTGCTTTGGAAGAGTAACAAGTTTGTTACCTCCAATTATTACTTCTAAATGACTAATATAAACCAAATCGTGCATCTTATGCTTTAAATCCAAACAGGTTGTGTATCATGAACTAGCTTTGGTGCTCACAAATGTTTTTTGAGTCGAAACCTTTAGGAACATAAGCTGTGATATATAATGGACTAATACATGTGAGAGTGTAATTTGAAGAAATAAAATCCCTTTTACTTAAATGAAAACTAATTAAGAAAATGTAAACAATAAGCATATAATTAACTTAGATATAATTAGGTACTTGGATTGTTAAATGATTAATAAATATAAAATTAATTAGAAAGATAGATGCACTTTGTCTTAAAAATAATGATGAAGATTTAATATTCAAGTTATACAAAATTCAATTGCCAAGCTTATCAAAATTAATGCTTACAATTTGGTGAACATATCAAGCTTCAAGTGTAGTCCCCAAAAGATTTATAGTTCAAACTCAAATCCTCAATGGTTGAACTTAAGCACAATGAGAATGAATTGATAGAAATTTGCAATAATGGTACCTTGTCCTTCATTTTCTCTATGTTTGTGTGTCCAAATTAACAATGCTTGCAAACAACTTAGGATAGAATGTTGGATTTCTAGGGTGAAGTTGTCCAACGTGAATACCTTGTATAAACAACCAACTTTGCAATTCTAAGTGAATAATTGAAGACAAAATGCATAGACTTGTATATGGCCTTTCAATGAATTATTACTTTGAGGATTATGCAACTCGTTGTGTTTTTATTGATGCCATTAGAACATTTTAAAGAAACTACAAAGTGTACATATTGATCTTATTGTAGTTGTTGTTTGATAAAAAATTTCCTCACATACAATGAAATGACATCCATGATCACCATAATCCTTTAGATATCTCAACATAATAAACATCCCATGATGTAAAGTAATGAATGGTCTGCTAGTGAGAAAATATTATGGATAAAAATTAAAGATGCATTAGATCGCTCAATAATAACCCCACTAAACTCCTCATAGGATTGTGATGATGTGACCAACATCTTTTGATTTGTCACTTGTTCTATAAGTATTTCCATGTAGCTATATTGAATAAATTATGGAAAGTGATTGATGTACATTTCAAGATTTTTCTTTTGTAAGACTAACAAGTTTTCTACCCCATTGTTTATTACTTCTAAGTGATTTAAATTATTATCAATCAAATATTATATCTTATTTTTTAAACACAAACATATTTGGGTATCATGAACATTAACTTTGGTGTTTAGTGCAATAATACTTTGAGTCAAAACCTTTAGGCACATATGTTGAGATGTCCAATGCTAGAGAGAGAGTACATACTATGAAGAAATGAAAACCTTTTTACTTAAATATAGGCCAATTAAACAAATGTAAACAATAATCACATAATTAAATTAGATAAATTAAATAGGTACTTGGATTGATAAATGATTATTACATATATAATTAAATAGGAGGATAGAAACACTTTAGCTTCAAAAATAATGATGAAGAATTAATGCCGATGTTGCACAAAATCTAATTGCCAAGGTATACAAAATCAATGCTTACAATCTGGTGAATCTATCAAGATTTATGTACTCTAAAAGATTTTCATATCTAAAACTAAAATTCTTAGTGTTTGAACCTAAGCATTAAGAGTGAATTGATATAAACTATAGCATCATAAATTTTACGCATTGCCTAGTGTGTCAAATTCCATGATTGTGTAGTGCCCATTTTAGTGTGTTCATTCCTCTATGCATTATAGTACTTTTTCTATGCATTTAAGTCCTCTTTCGCAGTTTAATTAATGTGGGACCTTAATTATAGGTGCATCCTCTTTAATTATTTTATTTAATCATCATCTCTTATGTACATAGGCCTTATTTCAATATGAGTGGTCTTTTGTACATTTCTATTTATCACACCTTGATGCTATGCTTTTTTTTTAGTATCTCCATGTCTTAATTTAACCCCAACCTAAATCTAGGCCCTTTTTGTCATATATGGGGTGACCTAGAGTGTAGGGGTTGACTTCGGTTGCCCCTTACCTTGGGAGTTACCCATTAAATGGAAAATGGGGCCAACATTTAAATTAGGGAGAGGTGTTTTGATTTTAGGTAGGATTCTAATTTTGTGTCAACCTCCTTCAAGTTTTGTGCCCCAAAATGGCTTGGTGAGGCATAAGTACACGACTACCTCCCTAATTTTTGGATCCATCTTCAATCAAGGATATTTGTTTGCATCCAAGCACTCAAGTATCAATTCAAGGAGTAGTCAAGTATATTCTAGCATTTCATCTCATGATTACATGGTAAGCTTAGTAATCATTATGCAAGCACAAATTTTTGTGATACCCTTTTAGGTCTTTATGGAGTCATGATATTGCATCAACACTTATGATCTAATTTCAAGAATTATTTGCATCGTGAAGGTATAAGACACTTATCAAGCTTCTTCTACTAACAACATGCTTTCTTTCCTTGCAATTTTAATTCAATTTAAAGGTTAATTCCTAAACATTGGTTTGATTAAGGCAAACCCCTTTCTCCCATAATTCTTTCCAGTTTATGTGTGCAAGTGACATATGATAGGGTTTCAGATTCAACTATGTAGGAAGGTATAACAATCTACTACATATCTTTGGATAATTCTTTTCGATGAATCAAATATCTCATAATGGTATATTTCATTCTCTTTTTCATCATAAAAATAAACATTATCTTGTTGATTATATTAAATTTAGATAATTTGTTAAAGATTTAGTAGATAGACATCTTTTTTGTTTAACAATATATGATCCCATACTCTTTCTAGATATTAAAAATGTATGTTAGCATTCATTTCACCTATTATGTTTCTCCAGGCCATGTGATCTAAGTATCTTACTTCATTGGGAGCTCTTTATTTTGCATGGTGCTATACTTTACTTTTCAATCTTTCCTTGTGAGCAACATAATAGGTCCCTTTCCTTGTCTTTTTACTTGCGGGGAAAGGTTTCTCTTTTCCTTTCCCTTTTAAAGGATCCATTATCTCTTTGTTGATTTATCTCTTATGACTTGTTTTTTTTTGTACAAGGATTTTCGTTCTTGTTTATAACATCTTCCTTCATAGTAGTGTTAGTAATTAAGGGACAACCAAGGCTTGGGAGGATTGAATATCACAACTTGTGAACCCATTTGTGGGATGGAAGAGTAATATATCTGACCTATAATTAAAGAGGTTGCACAAGGAAGATTAGTTATTGGTGGGTCATTTACCGAACAGGCCTAGTCACTTGGGGTAGATTATTGGTATTGATCACATTGGAGAAATCAATACTTTTGATTAGATTGTCGATCCCAAGGAGCTTAAATATTGGATTCTTTTTTAATATGCCTCCTAGAAGGATGCATCCTAGAAGATTAGAGTAGATGATGGAGGAATTCATAAATGAGATGAGGACTTAAATTCAAAATACTTTAATTAGAGCTAGGAGAAACCCTGAGATTGAAGTTGAATTTGAAGAGGCTATTGAAGATCTTGAAATAGTTGAAGATGAGATTCTTGTCGAGGAGGAAAGACTATTGAGAGATATGGTACAAATGGGTAAGAGTCATAGGCTTGATGTTTCTAACTTTGTTGGTTCATTGCATCCTGAGGAATTGATAGATTGGAAAAATGAACTAGAGGATTAATTTTAGCTAGAAGATACTAAGGATCCATAGAGGGTTAGGTTAGAATAGACTAAGTTGAAAGGTCATGCTACCTTACGGTGGAAAGTGTTGTAGAATGATATGGAAGATAATGGTGAACCTAAGATCGTGAGGTGGAAAGTTATAGTTTCAAGACTCAAATCCAAGTTCATACCAAAGGACTATGAATTGGAATTGTTCAAGAAATTATAGAATCTAAAGTAAAAGGATTTGACTGTTAAGGAGTATACTGAAGAATTTTACAAAATGCAGATTAGATATGGACATTGAGAAGCATCTAAGGAAAGGGTTTCTAGGTATGTTAATGGTTTAAGACTTAACATTCAAGATGAGTTGATTATGTTGAGGCTTAGTAAAATTGAATATGCTTATTAGTATGCTCTGAAGGAAGAAGATAATTTGAAAAGAAGACAGGTTACACCTAGGGTCAAGGATAAACTGGTTGGTGATAAAGGCAAATATAAACTTGTGATTAAAGAGGAACCTGATCATAAGATTCATGGAAGGGGTAGTAGCAGCAGAGAGTTCAAGGGTACTTGTTTCAAATGTGGTAATATTGGGTATATGGCTTACCAATGTTTGATTGGTTCAAGCAAAGGAAAATAGAACTTGGTGGCACATTAGGAGTAAGTTGGTAATGAACCCATCGAAAGAGAGATTGCACATGAGATGGGAGAATCTCTAATGTTCTAGAGAGTTATGTCGAGTAAGAAGGAAATTCATCTTGTTCAGAGAAGGAAATTATTTTGGACAGTTTATAAATAAGGGAACAAATGTTGCAAATAAATCATGGACAGTGGCAATACTGAAAACCTTATATCAGAGGAAATGGTACTAAATCATGGATTAAAGAGACTTAAACATCCTTGTCCATATGGGATACGTTGGTTTTAGGATGAAAATTTGGTGAAAGTTAAAGAACAGGGTTGGGTTAAGTTCAATATTGGTCCATATCATGATGAGGTGATGTAGTGAATATGAGTGCTTGTTATCTCTTGTTAGACAGACCTTGGCAATATGATGTTGGTGCTATTCATGATTGCTGAAGGAATGTTGTATCTATAGTGAAGGGTGGTAGGAAGTTTATTTTGATTCCTTTGAAGGAATAAGGAAGGAAGGAAAAGAACCTGAGTGTAATGAAAACTTGCACCTTAGGAGATCCGATTTCTTCAGATCAAGAAGTGTTGTATTTGTAGCAGATAGATGAGAAGGTTTTTGAGGTGTTACACTTGTTTAATCTGATGAAAGAATTTCAACTGGTAGAGTTGAGGGCTACTGAATACATAATATTGTGAGTACATCAATGGTTGAAGCTAAAAAAATACTGAATGATGTCAAGAGTAGAATCAAAAAATAGAGAAGGAAGAATACATTGATGGTTGATTGTAAGAGAGACAAAGATAGAAGCAATCTAATAGAATTGGAGAATCAAAGCAGTGGTTATGGAAGTAGTAGAAAAATAAATTGGCATCAGACTTCAAAAGGGTTGTTACTAAGTTGGAGTTGAACACTTGCATCAACAATAGTATGTGTAGTTATGTGTGGAGTTGGAGAATCTATTTTCCTTCTGATGGAGAGGATATGTGGGTTAAGAATGAATATGGGATTTATGTATTGAATCCTATTAGATGTTCAAAGTCCTTATGGAACATCTTCTATTCAACTGGGATGTCCAATGTAGGAGCATCCTTTGGTCATTGGCAATTTTACATCACCCAAAAATGTTTCCTTTTAGTTTTTCTATTTATAATTGTAGTTGGGTAGTTTTTGGTATTAGGCTTGCAATCATTATAGTTGGATCATTTTCTAAAGTGATCCTTATGTTGTGTTCTATAAATCCTAAAGATCCTATTTCTAGCTTCACAGTTCATTTTGATGTTTTCGAATGAAGTTATTTAATGTTTGGGTCTGGTCCTATTTGATTTTCCTATTCTAACGACCAAGGTGGTGAGATTTCACTTGTGATGGCATTTCACATTATACGAAGCTTCATGGAACCTTTTTATATGTTCTTAAACATTTGGCTGACCTCCTACTATGTTCACACGACATGATGAATCTACTTGGAGGTGTTCTTATGAATTTGGGTTGTGACCTATATTTTGTACATCATTTTCTTTATCTTGGGGATTGTGATCAGATAAGCTGACTTGTGGCTGGCAATCTTGTATTTAAGAATGAGGAGAATAGATAGAAGGTATAAGATTTAGGATCTAAAATCTTTTGATAGCTAGAGTCTAAGGTTTGTCCTGTAGAAATCATCCTAATTTAGAGGGATAATCAATTGTGCCTAGCTTGTGAACTTGGTATTGAGGAAACAAACATACTTGACTGTATTTCAGCTATATATTGACAATGGTGTTGTAATAACTACATTTTTAGGCCAGCTTGAGAATAATATATGTGATATTGTTATTTTTAATAAATGTTTCCTATATCTTGTTTGGGTATTTCTGCTATGGCATCTATAACTGCAAGGATTGGACATCTCCTTCGGTGATTCTCTATCCTTGACTGCCTCATGATCCCTGTGACATGTGTAGTAGAATATTTGCTATATTTTTTCCATGATGTATCTATTATATCCTATTGATTGTACCTTGGCTTATGTTAATACAGTGAATGTATCTTGTTTCTGTCTATTCAATGTATATGTTAGTTTCCTTGTTTTTATGTTTTCATTTCATTATGGATGATTAAAGAATTAGGAATATTTCAATTTGGGTTTTAAAATGAGCTTATGATATATCATGTGGTCATGTTATGGTTGTTATTAGTAGTTTAGTTAATTTCGTTAAAAGTAACTATGTCTTGGAACCCTTGGGATAGTTAACTAGTTTTAGGGACATTGATATAATGTCTTATCATAAGTTAATATTGATACCTTCACTTATGGTTGTACTTTCTTCCACATTTGTGTTATTGAATGTTCATTTTTAATGTTTAATATTTCTCTAATGTTTATGTATGTTTAACATTTAAGTAAAAAAATATTACATCAACTTAGTGTCAAGTTCGGTTAATTTCTCATTGGTTCCTTGGTGGGGCGCTACCCATTGCATCTAGTATCAAAGGCCATGTTCACACACAAGGATCTCTATGGAAATGTACCCATTGTGTTTGGCATGATTGGTGTGTGGGTTTTATAGTCTTTGATAGATACCATTTTTTTCTATTAGTGTTAGTATGGCTTTTTAAACATGTTTTATGTGATTTTGATTTATGTTTTATTATGTTCTAAAGGATACCTCCTAGGGGTAGAGTTCGTTGATGAAATGTTCATCAAGATGACCATGAAAAGGGTCTTCAAGAGGAAGATTATCAAGAAGAAGAGAAGCATGAGGATCATCATGAAGATTACAGAGAGGGTCATGGTGGTAATGATGGGAATCCCCAATTGTTTCAATTTTTATAGGAACTTATCACTCAGTTCGGACCTCATCAAGAGGAATCTTACCATGGGAAGTCTTAGCTATTTCATCATGGAGATCAGGAGGAGAGGAGAGAGTATGAGCATTCTCATACTTAGACTGGTTTGAGATTAGATATCATACCACCATACATCTTCATATCATAGCATTGGGCTCGTATGACATTGCTTTGGGTATGAAATGGTTAGCTTCCCACTAGGAATGTATAGATTATTAGTGCAAATTGGTACAATGTGTGGATGATGCAGGTGGGTGTATTGAGCTTGTATGGGTCCAAATACCTATTTCACTTCATATGATCTTAGCCACATAAATGAAGCAAAGTATGTGAAAGGGATTCTAGTTATTCATAGTCTCTTTTATTTACCTTGATGGGATTGAGATTCAAGATGTGTCTCTTGATGATCACCCACTTCTTCATGAGTTTTCAGATGTGTTTCTAAGTGAGATTCTAGGCATGCCATCTTAGCATGACATAGAATTATGTATTGATCTCATTCTTGGAGCTGAGCCTATTTATTGGGCACCTTATCATATGACCACTCAGGAGTTGAGTGAAATCTATTTTTAGTTAGAGGATTTGTTTTCCAAGAGCCATATTCATCCTAGTATCTTCCATTTGAGAGCACTAGTCATCTTCATGAAGAAGAAGGATGGATCTTTGCATTTGTGCATTGATTACTAGTAGTTGAATAAGGTGATGTTGAAGAGCCAATATCTGTTACCAAGGATTGACAATTTTTTTAATCAAATAAAGAGAGAAAGAGTGTTCTTGAAGATCAATCTTATGTTGGGATACCATTAGCCTTGTATCCATAAGGTTGACATTTATTGTACAAATTTTGGCACTTGATATGGGCACTATGAGTTTACAGTTGTACCCTTTGGGTTGAACAATGCCCATTAGTGTTCATGAGTTTGATGAAAGTTATGTTCTACACCAATCTTGACCATTTTGTCCTTGTGTGATGACATGAAATTTTGGTGTATTTGAGGACCATACAAGAGCATTATAGACATTTGTGTTAGGTTTTATAGTGTCTTCATGATGATTAATTTTTTGGAAACCTGGCCAAGTGTGGGTTCTTCTAGACTAAGGTGAAGTATTTGGTCTATATTATCTCTATTTCAACTAGTGTTATTGAGGTTCATAGTTTCATGAATTTGGCAAGTTACTACCACTAACTCCTAAAGGATTTCTCTTGGTTGCCTCATCCTATCACTTCTCTTCAGAGGAAAGGGAAGAATTTTGTTTGGTCCACATAGTATGAGTCAACTTTCTAGGTTCCTAAGGAGCATTTGACTAATGCACCTATCTTGGTAGTACCATACCTTACAAGTGAGTTCATGGTCTGCATTCATGCATCATTAGAGGGTGTGGGAGAGGATCTTATGCAAGAGGCACAAGCCATATCACACGAGTCCCATAATTTCAAGGATCATGAGCTTAACTACCCCATAGATGATTTGGAGTTAGCGACAGTTGTGCATGCACTATTGCATTGGAGACATTTTCTTTTGGGTCATAGGTTTGAGTTTCATAGTGATCACCATAGCTTGCAATATAGATTTTCTTAGCTGAACCTAAATGCATAATAGTGTCATTAGACAGGGTTCCTTTGTGAGTATGATTTTGATGCTCATTACATCAAGGGAAAGGAGAACATTTTTGTAGATTCCTTGAGTAGGGGAAGGCATACGATCTTTGTTTTATCTCTTGGTGTAGAATTACATAGCTTTATCTTGAGGTTTTTCTTGGTGACACTTGGTATCAGGATGTTAGAGAAGATATTGAGTTCACATGTACCCTTGCAGGATTATTTTTGTGTTACTATCTAGAGTCAGATGGAATTTTGTAGCACCATGGGTGTATTTATGTGCCTATGTTAGGTGATATTCATTCCTTAGTTTTTTCTAAGGTACATCATGCACCATATTCTACACATCCTATCATCAAGAAGATGCATGCCAACCTTATAGAGTTATAATTTTGGGAAAGGATGAGGCGTGATGTTGCCAATTTCATGACTAGATTTCTTGAGTGTTAGATCAAAGGAAAAATATCAACATTCAAGGACTTGTTTTAAACCACATTTCATTCCCGAATGGAAGTTGGACAATATATCTATTGATTCTGATACCGAGCTACCTATGTCATCATGCCTTCATGATTCCATTATGGTTACCATGGAAATGTTTTCCAAGGTGGTTCACTTTTCACCTATGAGACCTTCTTATATTGTTTCTTTAGTATCACATGTGTTCATGGAGGATATACTTTGGTTACATCACATACCTCATAGGGTCATTTTAGATAGAGATCTAGTGTTTATTTCTATAATGTGGACATATCTTAAGCTTTCTTTGGGTGTGCAAATCAATTTTAACTAACTCTATGACCCTGAGGTAGATGATTAGATGAAGTAGGTGAATCAAGTTCTTGAGGATATGCTTCACAAGTATGTGTTGGATCAATATTCAAGGTCAGAGGACTATTTTTACTTGGTTGAGTTTTCCTACAATAATGGATACTATAGTTCTCTTGGAATTCATCCTTCTTAGGCCTTGTATGACCGACCATGTTGTACACATTTGAGTTTGGATCATTTGGAGGTCCGTGTAATATTGGGTCCTGAAATTCTTTAGGATATATAATAGAAGGTGGTTCGCATTAGAGAGCATTTGGTTACAACCCAAGATCAGAATAAAAAGTATGCTAATGCCAATAGGTTAGATTGTCACTTCATAGTAGGTGACTATGTGTTTTTGTGAGTTCGTCCATGGGAGAGGCCCATCCGTTATGTTAAAGGCTCTAAGTTAGCATCATGTTTTTTTGGACCTTTTGAGATCCTTGAGAGGATCAATCCTATTTCCTATTGTTTGGAATTTCCACTAACCTATTGTGCATTCATGATTTTTTAATGTTTCTATGTTGAGATAGTATATTCTTTACTTGAACCATGTTCTTGATTGGGGTGCCTTACATGTAGAGGACAAACATATTTATTTGGAGCCCATCCACATTCTTCAGTATTGGAGGTTGACCCTCAAGAACCAAGACATCAAGAAATTAGGGTTCCAATTGGACCTAAGAGATGAGACTTGTGCTACTTAAGAGGATGGTTCACATTTGAGAGATTTGTACCCTTATCTTTCTACAGGCTTCTAGGAGTAAACCTATGCCTAAGAAGGGATGATGTAGTGCCTCTTGTGGTTGTATTTTGTTCCATGTTATTTTGATCCAAGTTAGGATCTTATTGTTATGTTGTGATTATCTACATGATGAGATACATTTGATGACAACACATTATTTTTCTTACTAGTATCATTGCTGATTTAGATGATTATATTATGTTTCTATTTACTATTTTGATCATATCTACATGGTGGTTCTATTTGATGTGACATGATTTTTTATTATGATATCTAGTGTATTTTGCATTCAAGAACATTGGATTTATATATTTTAGTGAATATACCCAATTCCTAATTATATTGTGCCAAGTTATGTTCAATGGATAAGTTGATTTAAGGTTTTCATTGATATATGCTCATATTGTCATAGATGATTATTTTAATATTTTATATTTAAATGCAATGTTTATTTAAGTGACATGTACATTGACGATTAGAATATAGAATGACCAGTGTCATGGCATTCTAATACATATGTCTGATTGCATCACTAGAGTGTCAGTGTTCCATTAGACATGTTTTATTATTTTATGTGCTTTGACTATTTATATTATGAGAAGATGCACTTGATGTTTGCGTGTTATAGTGAATAGGTATTAGACATCATTTTTCCTGAGTTGTAGGTTTTGAGTGTGTCTTTATTCCTAGTAGTGGCATAAGAGATAGTTTCACTAACCATTCATAATTGAGACAACATCATCCTTATATGGACGATGTACCCCTAACTATTATATTATAACTTTGGTACACATTGGTAAATTCATACTTCATATGAATTTTGTGATAGACCAGTATATGTGCCTATGCATTTAGATTTTTCGTAGTTGTCACTGATGAGTTAGATTTTAAATGCTAAATTAATTATTTAGAAGTTTATTTTTATCTACTAACTAATTTTCCGTGGTTGAATTCCATTTAATTGGAATTGATTTATTTATTCTTGAGGGATTTTTGGGAAGTCTATAGTTGGATTTAATTTATTTAAGTGGTTTTACTAAAGTCCTTTTTGGCAAAAGTGACTTTATACTAGAGGAAAAGAGTTTTATTCATCAATTCATGTTTTGAAAAATTGAGATTTTTCTCAAATTTGCATTTAAGAAAATCAATCTTTTTCTTGTTAGGTTTGACCTATTCATTGGGATTTTGTGGGTAGTATCTCATTGGATTTGTGTCGTGATTGCTTACATTTGTATGGAGCCATATTGGTTTTTGTAGAGAATTCATTTTCTTCGATCTATTTTGGTGTTTTCTACTTTGTGTGAGGTAGGGCTCTTTACATCTTTTCATTCACTTCATCTTTTCAAATGGAATAAAATTCTTTAGTTTTGTTGGCTAATAATTAACATTTCCCCCCACACTTTCATCACATTTCATTACCTGATTGGGATTCCATATGCATCTTATGTTTTCATATTTTAAAAATGTGATACATTTTCGTGTTACGTTGCTCATTTTTTCGTATGTGCTTGGAATAGGGACTTTATTTGATTTTTGGGTTAGTTAAGCCTTAAGATAAAATGGGGCTTAATTTTTTAGTTAGATTTTTGAGCTTTGTTCTAGGCACATCATTTTGCGTGTCATCTAGATCTTGTTTCTCACCATGTTTAGTGTGATTGAATTGTTTGATGTTGTAGTACTCCATGATTATAGTAGTATCATGTTAGATCATAATATATTGAGGACATTCTACATAATAGCTATCATGATTCAAACTCAATCAATTGATGTTAAAATGATGATTTTTGTACTATGCCAGATTTTGCCAGAATTTTGTATTTTAATACTTTTGGGCATTTTGAGCCTTCCTCCTATTCTAATGAGCTGATTTATGGATTCTAAGGAAGTTGTTTCTCTTATAAAAGTGGCCAATTGAGAAACTTGTTATTTGGCTTAGTTTTGTATTTACTTGGCTTACATGCCTTAAGTGTTTGGGAGTTGGTTTGTCCTCCTATGATTTCTTAGCTTTTGTTGTGCTTGTGGTTTACTCCCTTGGTGTAGACCAAGTAGATGATGCATTTTGTGCTTATGTCCTTGGTGTAGAACAAGTGGAAATACTTTGGGTTATCTCATCCTCAATGTAGATCAAGTGAAAAAATTCCCCATTTCACGTCCTTGGTATAGACCAAGTGGCTGAAGTTTTTTTCTTATGTCCTCGGTGTAACTAACAAGATTCTTATTTTGGTCTTCATCCTTTGATGTTGAACCATAGGACTATGTGGGTTGAGTAGACATGGGGAGTAGCTCCTCACATGGGCCCCATCCTATAAGTGGCCGCATAGGCTACGTAAGAAGTTTCTTAAAAAGTGATAACACAATAAAATAAAATTGGTATAAACACTAATCAATATTAATTAGAATCCCCAGATGTCAAAGATTGACCCATGTGAGAAGTGGAAACCGTTTAATCCCAAGATGGAGTGAGTGACCCATGCATGTGCTAGATGGTACATGATACTTGAATGTCAGTATTGACTTCTGTGGGCATGGATACTCCCTATGGTTGGTACTCTCATGTCCAAGTCCTACAATAGTGACTAGTACCTTGGTGTATTGTGATTACATGACATATTGGTTTTAATTGGACCTTGGTTCTTATGTTGAGTGTTCTCCATGTATTACTTCATTTTGCACATATGTATTGCATTGGACCTCTGGGTATAAGCAGGATCATGGTTTACCAAACTAGGCCCTTAAGTGGCAATGAAAATTTAAAAAATCAGGGTTATACAAGTTGACGTAAATATTTGAACAAGTTATCAATATTATATAAAAAAATATGTAAGAAGATAATTTATAGAAACTTGAATTTATTTTCTAAGCTACTATCCCCTTTTTCAATGCAGTACTATGAAAATTTTAGAAAAAAAAGTAGGTGTGTGTTTGACCAGCTTAAACACAGTCAAATGATAATATTTTTTTACAAGATTGTAGATATAAGTAGTAGACTCATGTCTAGATGTGACGCATATTTTTTTTTAATTTTTTCCAAGTAAATAATTAATTATGATTTTTCTACTACAACTTTTCCAAAATATAAAAACCCCCATGTCTGACCACCTTAACTTAGTTTAAAATTCATCAAATTAAAAAAAAATTTCTTATAGTAGGGGAAGCATAGAATGTGACGCACCTTTTAGATTTCAAAAATTTTATACCATTTCAAAGTTATATTTGTTTTTCAATCAGTCTATCAATCAATACTTTAGAGGTAACTCAATTAGAAAAAAAAATAGTAATTACTTATTCAACTCAAAATTTGACAACAATTATATTGATAGAAAGTTGATAATATCCTTAGGAAACCCTTTTTGTTTCATCAAATTTGGGTGAAAAAAAGTCATCAGCTACATGGTTGAAGTATGGAGATCGGATAAAATATGTAAAACATGTTTTTTGGGTTGACCATATAGGTGTGGCATACCAAAGCCAAAACTTGAGGCAAATCCTAAAGGAAATCCTTACTTGTGTCAGAGGTATTATGTACCTAATATGTATCAGGTATTTGATCCAAATCAAATAACCGTTCCAAATCGGATAGCCATTTTGAAAAAAAAAAAAGATTTTAGTAAAATGGGCATAACTTTTGTGTTTCTTATAGAGATTTTTATTTTCTACTCACATTGGAAAGGTGATTATGAAACCTACAATATGGATAAGGTAATTGATTATATTATAAACCAAACCTTAATTATAATCATTTGAAGTGAATACTTAATTTTGAAACTTGTAATAATCACAACTTTACATACTAAATCATTCTTTTTTAGTTCAAATTTTCTCCCATAAGAATTGACATAGTTAAAAAGAAGTAAATAATTAAGAACTTTAATTTTCTGTACTAATGAGATTAAATTTTTTCATAAATCATCATATAGGGTTTCCTTGTTGTCTTTGATCCTTTGTACACAATTTTCTGAGATGACCTAAGAGAAAATGTCTCTCTATATCTCTCTTCCCCTCTCTTGATTTACTTACCTCTATCTTTCTCTCTTTACCTTTCATTTTATATCCCCCCTCTCTCTATCTCTACTAATTTTTCTTCTCTCTATTTATGTCACTCGCTCTAACTCCCTCTACCCATACCTATTTATTACTTATCTCTATCACCTCCTTTCTATATCACTCTTTCCCCCTCTATTTCTCTCTCCCTATAGATATAACTTCATGTTTATCTATATCCCACTATCTCCAAATATCTCTTATTTTCTTCATCTCTTTCTTCACCTATCATAATAAATCAATTAGTTAGAGGGGGTAAGGGATGGGACAGTGGGGGAAAGAGGTGGGGTAGTGAGATGATAGAGGGAGAAAGGAGAAAGGGAGAAGGGGAATGTGAGAGATATGAGAGAGAGAGAGAGAGAGAGAGAGAGAGAGAGAGAGAGAGAGAGAGAGAGAGAGAGAGAGAGAGAGAGAGAGAGAGAGAGAGAGAGAAATGGAGACATATGAGGTAGAGAGAGAAAGAGGATAGTTAGGGGTGTGTGTGTGTGAGAGAGAGAGAGAGAGAGGTGATGTTGGGGAGAAGGGATGGGATGGTGAGATGAGGGATGGGAGAGAGTGATATATAAGGGGTAATTAGAGGGAGAGGTATCAGATGGATATGGTCCTAGGATGTATTAATGGGTCCTTGGTGCCTTAGGTGGTCCTAAGGGGTTTTCATATGTATTAATGGGTTATGGGATATATTAATGGGTCTTAGGATACATCAATAGTTCCTAGGGGATCCTAAAATATATTAATGGGTGTGAATGAGTCCTAAGACACATTGATAGGTAAAAAATAATCCTAGGATACATTAAGGGCTCCTAGGATGTCTTAATTGGTCCTAAGTGTTTTGAGGGGTCCTAAAGGGTCCTAGGACACACTAATGTGTCATATGACCCCTTATGATCTCTTATGACCCCTTATAACCATTTACCATACACTAATATATGGTAAATGGGCCTAAGTGGTCCTAAGGGGTCTTAAGGGGTCCTAGGAAACATTAATGTGTCCTAAAACAACTTAACAACCCCTACAACCACTAAGATGTATGGTAAGGGGTCCTACAGGGTCTTGAGGGGTCCTAGGACACATTAATGTGTCTTAGGACCCCTTAAGAACCCTTACTACCCTAAAGATGTATGATAAGGGGTCCTAATGGGTGCTAGGACACATTAATGTGTCCTAGGACTACATAAGACCCCTTATGACCCCTTAAGATCCATTACAAAACATTTGTGTATGGTAAGGGGTCCTAAGGGTTCATAAGGGGTACTAGGAAACATTAACATTTCCTAAGACCCCTTAAGACCCCTTAGGACCTCTTAAGACCACTTAGGACCCCTTACCATACATTAGTATATGGTAATGGGTCCTAAGGGGTCTTAATGAGTTTTACAACACATTGATGTGTCCTAGGACCCCTTATCACCTCTTATGAATCCTTAAGACCTCTTACCATACAATAATTTATGGTAAGGGGTCTTAAACATAAGGTTCAAGACTTAATTGATTCTAATGCTTTATCTATTGATAATTTTGATGGTAGTGGAAAAAAATTTGTCTCTTCTCCTAATCAAAACCTCCAAATCTATACGAATCATTTGCCTACACATGATACTAATACCATTGTTCATCCATCTTTTGTGGATATTATTTATGTTTTAAAGATGGATGATCTCAATCATATTGTTAACCATGTGGAGCATGTTGTTTTGTCTCAACCTATATCTCCACCCTAGCCTCAATCTCAACCTAGACTTCAAGTTCCACCTCAACCTAAGCCTAAACCGAAACCTCAACTGAAACCTCAAAAACAACCTAAGAATAAAAGACCTAGGGAACTCTTGATCACCTTTGATGATTCTAAGACTATTAAAGCTCCTAATGGTCCTCTCTACATTTATGCTAGGATTTCTAAGATACCTACGCATGGTTTTCTTGTTGATCCTATATCCTTAGTCAATGTCATTACTAAAAAAAACCTTTTTATGAAGAACTTACAACGTGATTGTTATGATACATCTAATGTGTGGATCCAAACTTGTAATGGTTTTCTCTATCCATCATTTGGTTCTATTAACTTGCATGTTGAACTTTGTGATAAAGTTGTGGACACTACCTTTGTTTTTGTCCCTACTTCTGATCAGTTTCAAGTTAAGTTTGGTTTTCCTTGGTTGAATCTCATGCATCCCATTGCTTCTCCTATCCATAAGTGTATTAAATTCATTAATGATGAAGAAGTGAAGACAATTAATCATAGTTTATATCAACCTTTTAGGCCTAGGGATTGTGTTACCCTTGACTTCTTTTGGCCTTCATTACCTAATTCATGTTCTTCTCGACCTGACAACCTTTTTCATTCATATCAAGGCTATAAACATCACAAGATTCATTAAGTGAAGCATGTCTCAAATGGATCTTAACCATGGTATTTTGCCTATGCCTTCCATACCTCCTTTATCCATTGCTTCTAGTTTTATTAATCAAGGTCCTAGTGTTTCTTTTCAACCTACTAAGAATCCTACTAATCCTCCTATAGAACCTGTGAAGGAACCGATGGTTGTTCCTCCTAGTTCTCAACATATTTAAAACAAGACAAAACATAACCGATCTGCCAATGAACGTCTTAAGAAGTGTCAGGCTCAAGATAAGGGTCGTGCCTCTGTTCTTCAAAGTTCTTTACCTTCTTTTGACTAGCCTATGCCTGATGTTGTGGAAGAATTTAATGTTAATAATGATGTTAAGATGAATGTTATGATGATTCTATTTGTATCTTAGATTTTATTTTGATTAATCTTGATGAAGAAGATACTCTTGATGATCCTGATGATGCTAATGATGAATATGAGACTATTGACATTGATACTAATTTACCTATGCTTTCAACATAATTTTGATAATTATACCTAGTATCAAACATCACAATTCTCAAGAGGATCCTTGTTTGGAATTGGCTATTATTCCTACTGTGTTAGATATAGTCCCTCTTGCAAATTTCCCACCTTCCCTAAATGATATAGACCAAGATGGGGAGAGTAGGCAATGCACTTGATTGGCTTGTCCTCCATGGTAGCTTTTTGTGTGTTTGCCTATTGTATTGTGTTTCTCCCGTAATGTGTTTTCTAAATTTTTGTTAGATTCTTTATACAACCCTTGTTACTTTGTTGGTACAAGGTAATAAGGGAACCGAACTTGTTGTGTTGTCAAAATGGTCAGCGCTCCCCTCAGGATTCGTGACATGGCTTAACCACCTCTTGTGTCTTCTATAAGTCTAGTGGTTGTATCGGGCATTAACAGGTCGATCTTTTGGTGCAATGGCAACCACTACTTGTAACCAGTGGTATTAGAGTTTGGTCACAGGTTTGAATCTCCTCAAGTAACGCTGAGGGGGAGATTGTTGGCAAAATGGTCAGCGCTCCCCTCAAGATTTGTGACATGGCTTAACAGCCTCCTGTGTCTTCTATAAGTCTAGTGGTTGTATCAGGCATTAACAGGTCGATCTTTTGGTGCAACGACAATCACTACTTGTAACTCACTGCATTAGCTTTTTGTGTGTTTTCCTATTGTATTGTGTTTCTCCCGTAATGTGTTTTCTAAATGTTTGTTAGATTCTTTTATACAACCCTTGTTACTTTGTTGGTACAAGGTGATAAGGGATTCAAACCTATTGTACTATTCTTCTATATGTTTTTTTTGTAAATTTTTTCCTTATATAGTCTGCTTGGATTTGTGACTTGGTAGCAATGATTCTTTTTAGTCTCCATGTTGTGGTTTGAAAAGACTCTTCTCCGTAACTCTTGCGTTTTATTTTCTCCATTGTGATTGTAGTTCTACTTTCTTTAGGGAATGATGTCAATTCATTTGCAATAATATATATATATATATATATATATATATATATATATATATATATATATATATATATATATATATATATATATATATATATATATATATATATATATATATATATATATATATATATATATATATATATATATATATATATATATATCTTATGATTATACGGACCCCGCGGTAGGTGGATCCCTTCTGCATTCTATGTATATTTATGTGGTATTTCCCTTGATTTGATTTCAATTCATCAAGGAGATCCATTGGTAGCCATTGAAGGATTCAAGCTCTATGGAGGCCTCTTGTTGAAGATTTCTCCATCCATATCCATTCAAGCTTCTTCCTATTTGAAGATCCATTCAAGATTGGTGTTGAAGATCTAAAGGAAATTGATTTGAGACATCCTACATCTTACAATTCTACATCCATTTGGAGCATCTATACTTGTGGATTCAAGGATTCGAATCCTCCACAAGGATTTCAACATAAGCAAGGTGAATTGTTCTATTTACTTTGTTTATTATTGCAATTTCAATTCTATTTCAAGGATGTTAATTCCAAAATCGGGGTTTGACCAAGGAAAACCCCTCATCCAAACAACAAAACCATTTTTCTTACAAGTCTAGGTGTGAAACAATGAATTACAAAATAGATTTAGATACCCTTTTCGACAAACTTTCGGGATCCATGAATAGAATTTCCATCGGAGCAGTGCAAGTCAAGGTCTACATAAAGGGGCACGATTGCGCCCCCGTATTTGGGTCAAGGTCGACCTAGCTCAGAAAAGAAAAAGATTTTTGGATTTTCTCCATTTCTGTGTTTCTGTTCCAGATCCAGTTGCAGAATTTTTAGAAACTTAGTATAGACACCAGAAAGAGCAATTTCCAGATTTGCTATACTTTGAGGTTAGTATTTGTCTTCAATTCATTTCAATTAAGATTTTAATACTTTCTTCCAAAATGGAATGTAAAGTTTTTCTCTTTCTTCTTATTACTAATCGATTGATTCATTTATGCATTGACCATTTTCTTGTGGTTAATCAATTTGAATCTTTCCTTTGGGAATTTGGGGTTAAAAAGAGAATCTTACCTTCCCCAATTCTTCTATATGTAAAGGATATTATTTACATGTTGGTGAACACATTAACACTAACCAAATAAATCATTTTTTTTTATTCTTTACTAAGAGAAATGTGGTGCTTGTACTATTAATGAATTGATAAATGTATTCCAATAAAAAAATTAGTATGATGCCAAAACTTACTTAACATCTATTGTAAGCTAAAATCAATAAATGACAATCTACTAAAGATTGAAAAATAATAATTAAATTGATTTTTACTATTACATGATAGATATTTTTATTAAAAATAAACACATCTTCCGAAAAGTTGAGTCTTTAAATTTTTATTGATGACAATAGAAAGATCAAATTTTACAATTAATGTGTTCGAAAGATTTTAAATTTTAAATCAAATTTTTAATTCACAAACTTAATTGCATTTTACTAATAAAATTTATAATGCATGAATAAAAATTCTAGCATTATTGTGATATAGATTGAACCAAATTACACAACCACCAAATAGATTAAATTTCATTTGAATAATTTTGATCAATTTTATTATGTTTTTAATCAACTTTATTTCTCTATAACAAACTCTTTTACCTTCATAATTTTCTCACATATTTACTTCAATACTATTTAACTATTAATAAATACATAATAAATAAATTAGAAAAAACCCATCTTAATTGATAAGAAATATTTTGTAATAATTTGTTCAATTTTTTTTTAACCAAATAAAAAGATCAACTTTTGTTTTACCTCTCGTTGCTGAATAAATTATCAATTGTAAATTAATGTATTCCATTAATGTTGTATTGGACAAAATGAGGTTGTTCTTTAAATTTTTACACAGTAAGCTCCGAGAGTAGAACAGGATCACTTCTACTACATCCGTCGGGCGCTTATATCTAGATGTAGTAGAAGTGATCCTGTTCTACTCTCAGAGCTTACTGTGTAAAAATTGGTATCAGAGCCTACTGTGTAAAAATTGGTCTCAATATAAATATTTCTGTTTATTCCTCTTGTGTCTCAAATCTGTGATACATTCCTTTATCCTTGCTTCCTTGTGTTTTCTGAGTGACGTAAGACCTCATTGTTTAAGCCGTGGAAAGGCATTTTAGAGGCTGGGAGAGTAGCTCAACAAAAACAAGCAGTGTGAAGCAGAACGGGATGGAAGGAACACAGAACTCTGAAGACGAATTCAACAAACCAGAAACAGAAGAACTTGTGAGTCTTGGTTCAGTCTTTCACTCTTTAAATAATGCTATTTTGGATGAAGATATGCATGTAGATGATCATAAAAATTTGACTTACCTGAAAAAAGATTTAGGCTTCCTACAAAAAATTGGAAAGAAATATATTCTGATTTAGGAATGCTTCAGTATAAGTCTAAGACTGTTTGTAAAGTAATAGAATTACAAGTCGAAGTCCGCAATGATGAAGCCCATAGCTTCATTAATCTCATGACTAGTAAAGAGATACAGAGTCTTGTCAAACAAGCAAAAACAAAAAATGTATATAAATATCTGCATATAGGTAGTATTATTGCTGGATGTGAACCACTGTATAGGAAAGGAATCCCAGCTACAGTTTTTATGACTCTTCTTGATGTCCGTCATAATAGATATTGTGACATGTTAATGGGAGGAATTTCTGCTCCAATGGCTGCAGGAGCGACAGCTTTTGATGTAGTCCCAAATTTTGCAATTAGTTTGTCAGATCCACATCTAGATAAAGTCCTTATGTTTCAATTTGGTACTCATTACCTAGATATGAAACCTGGATCCAGAACCCATGCTTTGTATGGTCAGTTGTTTAACACCACCATTCCAATAGTCAAGGATCCTCGATCTGACAAGTCCAAAGCTAAATATTCTTTGTTATGGCAAACCCAAACCAAAGGTGCTCAGCTTACAGTACCCAAAATGATAAATCTTGCAGATATCCAAGTTCCAAAAAATTGGATCATTGATACTAGAGCTCTTCAGCAAAGAACCATGCCAAAGAACCTTACCACTATTGCAAGTATCAAGGAAACACCTGGGAAAGCCCATATCCTCTTTGATGAGCCAAATTCTAGAAAATCTTTTGGATCTAGTTCCAAAGGTTTTCAACGAATTGAGTCAAGTCTATCTACTCAGTGTAACCATCTAAATTGTATCCCTACCTCTCAAGGATCTCTATATTGCTCAAACTGCAAACAATCTTTTAGAGAACCTGCAACATTAATCTCCAATCCTCTTACTCAAACTATCAACCACTGTGAACATCCACAGTTCAGTGAGTTAGATGATGGAAGTCTACAATGTGATCATTGTAAATATGTCAAAAATACTTTTCATGTGAGAATGATTTTATCAGGACACAATACACCATTCTCTGAGCCAGATATTATAGCATCTGAGAAAGCATCTACCAGTGTACCCATAGAAGTCCCTAAAGGAATACCACCTTTTTGCGATTTCATGCTTAACTCGTCAGATGAAAAATTCTCAATTCCATATTGGCCTCAACATGTCATTGCACAAGGTCAACCTGATGCTACAACACAGTCTAAAATGCTCAATTATGCTAATCTATGTCTCCGCAAAGCATTACTTTTTCAACAAGATACACATCAGCGTCTTTTGCAAGCTGAACTTCAGCGTCAAAAACTTGAAGCCAGTCAGAATTCTAACTTCCATGAAGTGTTAGCCTCTCTCAAAGCTTTGGAAAGTCGCCTTGCCAGTATCATGTCTTTTACAATTTCCCAGGATATCGCCGCCCTTCGCCATGATTATTCCAGTTTTAAAACTTTAGCAGAAGCTTGGTGGACCGAGCAAGCCAAACAAACTCAACATTTACAACAAGTCCAAAAAACCACTTCTCAAGTCCAAAGAATAGTTGAACAAGTCAGCTCACAACAGTATGTGGATGCTCAAAATGTTACTCAAGCCATATCCACAGTTAGACAAACACTTGAACAAGTAGTAATCCATCAGTCTGATGAGTTGAAAGTAACTCTACAGAAGACCAACTCAAAAAAATGGACTTTCCCTGATGCCACAGAAGATCTAGAAAGATTGAAATGTCAACAATCGGGAAAGCCGTTACTATTAGATGTACCAGAACCCAAGCCTCAGGAATTTGATAAGAAAACAGGGAAATGGCACTCTGTTAATATGGTAAAGCAGGAAAATTCCAGTGGCCCATTTGATAGAATTCATAATTTCTCAGATGTGTCTCCACCTCTGACTAATTTTGATGATTATGATCCAATAAAGAACAAAGCCACAATTGATATTTTACGAGCATGGATTGATAATGCTATCAATACTGTTGATGGTGTGACTACAGAACAAGCCATCAGACAAGCTCTAAATGCTCTAACAGGCATAGCCCGAACAACATGGGACTCTTTAGAACCACAATATAAGGAAGACCTTATTCAATCAGGAGTTAATCCTGTCTGTGAGTCCTTATACAGAATGTTTGTGCGACAGCATGAAAATGAGAAAAGAACAGCCTACAAAAGATTTAAGGAAAATAGAATATGTGACATGAAATTCTTTGAAGATTATTGTAAAGAATAATATGTGAATTTCTACATGTCTGGACAAACGAACAATAATGCTTGGATGTACAATACATTCTTAGAAGGGTTTCCCTCACAATTGTAGTCTTATTATAGGGAAAGAATTATAAATAGCATACTAAATACTCTAGATATGACAATCAATGATGTCACATTTCCACAATTAGTTCAATTCATTAGAGAAATCAATGAAGAACTATGTTCTGAAAAGAAAAAATAGAAACAGAAAAAGGTTGTCTTACCTTATCTTAAACATGGAGTATGTCAATGCTTGCAAAATAGTTATGGATGTCAAAAGCATGAGAAAAAGCATTTCTCACGCCGCAAGCAACGGACTAAGTATCCTGAATACAAATATTCAGAGCATCAAAAATTTAGAAGGAAGAAAAGATATAAAAAAACCTTTTTGCGAAATAAGCATCGCATCAAAAAGAAGGACTTTAAACCACAATGTTACATATGCAAAGGGCCTCATTATGCAAACAAATGTGATTAGCGCCATAAGCCTAAACATTCAAAGAAAGTTCGCACATTAAGGAAAGCAGGACTAGATTATTTGCCCTTAACAGAAGTTAATAGTCCTTTCTCCTCTGATTCTGAAGACTATTGTCTTCAAATTTCTGATTCAGATATTTCAATTGAACAAGAGCCTCTTGTCCGTCATTTTGGTCTACACTCAGAATCCGAGTCTGAAAGTTTTCATTCAGCATCTGAAGATTCTGAAGTTTCTTTTATGTGCAATATGTTTTCCTCTAGAAACAATTGGTCTCATGGAAAATTCTTTCCACAAAGAGGACGAGGACGCTTCTCCCCATTTAGGAAAACATTTACAGACAATGAATATGAGTTAGAAGATTCTCAGATCCAAGAAAATCTAGAAGATTCTCAGATCCAAGAAAATCTAGATGAGCTAGATAAGAAGATTCAACATCTGGAAAATCAAAAAGAAAACTATGTGACTCCCTATCAGCATCAAAAGATTACTCATGAGATAATAAAAGCCAAAAATGCTAAGGAAGAAATACTCAGTCAACACCCTGATATGCAGTGGGTAAATAATGATAGGATAGGATCAAAATCTACATCAGAATACACTCCAAATCCAACTGCACAAAAAGCATTTCAAAAATCCTCGAAGATTGATTGGTTGGAAAATCGCTTAGCTTTCTTGTATACAGTAAAAGCTGATGTAAACAAAGAGATCCTTTCTGTTCAAAAGAATTTAAGAGAAATTCAAGCATCTTCAAGTTCTTTTAGTTCTTTAGATAAGTATTTGACAGAACTTGAACAGTTAAAATGTGAAGAGTCTTCTTTCACACCTGTTACAACACTGGTTTTAGAGACAACAGAAGAAACAAAAGCAGTTGAAGAGAAACATAATGTTTATACCTATCTGAAAGGTTTTTCAAGCCCTTGTCCAGCATTCTTGATTACAGTTAAATTACCAGGAATAAAAGCTTATACGTTGTGTGCTTTATTAGACTCAGGAGCAGATTGTAATCTAGCTCGTGCTTACTGTTTCCCTAGAGATTGTTGGACCACAACAACAACTTCAATCAACTCACTTACTAGTAATGGTAATCCTGTGAAACATAAAGCCTTGATTCCATTAAAGTTTGGTTCTAGTCTCCATCAGACCAAATTTTTTGAATTTCCAGTAGAATCCTATGATTGTATTATAGGAAGTGCTACTCTACGGCAATGGAGTCCATATACCATTGGTAAATCTGGCACTAGTATTTCATTTAGTCTAGGGTCTGTCACACAAATCAATGAAGCCAGGGCATATTCTCCAAGACTCACACTTTTCCCAAAAGATAAGATCATTCAACCAGGACAGCGTGTTTGGTTTACACGACAAGCAGAAAATACAAAGTTAAATCTTGAGCAAGTTCAGAAGGATTTTGCTGCTACTGTACTTACCAAAGATCTCCAAAAATACCAGAGATCATTTGCATGTTCACTTACTCTAAAGAAAGATCAGAATGGAATGAAAATGATCCCGAAAAGAAAAGCCAATTATCTCATTCTCTCCAAAACAGATCAGGAATTATGTGAAAAAGAAATTTCTGAACTTTTAGACAAAGGATTGATCAAACCTAGTACTAGCCCATTCTCTTGTCATGTGATGTATGTTCCTAAAAAAGATGAACATGGGAATGAACTACCAGAAAGAAGATTGGTTGTCAATTATAAACCTCTTAATGCATGTCTTGAAAGTAATCAGCATCCCCTGCCCAGCAAGGATTATATATGGCAGCGAATTCAAGGATGTAATGTTTTCAGCAAATTTGATCTGACAAAAGGATTTTGGCAGGTAAAAATTAGAAAAGAAGATCAATACAAAACAGCTTTCTCAGTCCCACAAGGGCTGTATGAATGGACAGTTTTACCATTTGGAATCAAAACTGCTCCCTCCATCTTTCAAGGTATTATGGATAAAATCTTTGCCCCTTATGCAAAATTTCTTCAACCTTACATAGATGATATTCTGATTTTTAGTCAAGATCACAAATCTCATCTTGAGCATCTCAAGAAATTCCTGTCAATATGTCAGACAAATGGAATTTTTCTAAATCCCTCCAAAATTAGTTGGTGTACTGAAAGCCTTATTTTTATTGGCACACGAATTGAGCCAAATGGAAAGATCTATCCACAGAAACATCTCATTGAAACAATTCAACAGGTAGAAGTCAAGGATAAGAAATCATTACAACGATTCCTTGGATTAATCAATTACATTGCAGGATACTTCCAGAATATTGCAGAAGCACGCAAAGAGCTCAACAAACTGTTAAAGAAAAATGCACCTCCTTGGTCTGACGTTCACAATCAAGCTATTCAACAAATTAAACAGCAATGTCATCATCTTCCTCACCTTAAAATCCCTGGATCTGGCAAGAAAATTGTTCATACAGATGCAAGTGACACCGCATGGGGTGCAGTACTATTAGAAGAAGTAAAACAGAATAATCAAATCAGAGAAGAAATTGTCAGGTATGAATCTGGATCTTTTAAAGGTGCTGAACTTAATTACCACTCTACACATAAAGAACTTTTAGCCATGGTCAAAGCATTTGAAAAGTTTCAGCTGTTTATTGGTGATCATAAATTTCTTCTACGAAGTGATTTGAAAAATCTTCCTGGATTCTTCCGCAAAGAATCAAAAAATAAAGTAGTGCGAGCAAGATTGCTCCGCTGGGCACAAATTCTTGATACTTTTGATTTTGATACAGAGCACATTGAAGGTTCCAAAAATATCTTAGCTGATTTTCTTAGCCGAGAAGGATCTGTTCACAGGGTTCATAGTCTCAATCACATTCAGCCAGGGGAAGGTCACAGACAAGTTGTTTTACAGCCAAATCTCTTTACAGAACAAGCTCAGTCTCAGGAAGATATCATTGATAACCTTGATATGGTGTTCAATAGCTATGCTGATAATTGTCCTTGGACACGACAACTCTATGAAGATCGACGAAGAGTGTTGATTGAAGAATTCACTCATAATCAACAAGCCTAGCAACAGCAACACAATGTCCGAATGATCAGAGAACGCAAAGAAGAATATAATTTTATTGGCAATGTGCCATGGCAAGAAAATTTGAATGTTCTAACACATCAACTGGATCTAGAACAAAGGAATCGACATTTTGAAGCATCACGACAACTTCTAACTGATGCAGTAATTCAACGACAACCTTGTCATCCATCTAATGAAGAAATTAAAAATTATCTCCAACATGCAGTCAGCAATCCTACCTCTCCTGAATGGCCTATTATCACCAGTGTGATCTCTTTTGAATGGCCTACTCAAATCCTGAGCAACACTCATATTCCTGATCAACAGCGAAGGTTAAGCATAAATCAATTGGGAAATTATTTTAGAGTAGTTTTCCCACATGATCATCAGATACAGCCAACAACCTGTAATTATGGGTATTTGCACAAAATCACATTCCATTCCTACATTGACAATCCTATAAACAGGTACATCTTCTCTATCTATGGCCCCTCTTTGCAGCGACAAAATACCATGGAAATCCAAAGTTTACATCATTGGGCACATCCTCATACCAGACAACCGATTTGGATCTTCACTATTTTCCAGACCAAACCAGAACCGTGGGATATTGGTAATCCCACAAAACAGGCACATGTTCATCTCTATCAAAGAATTCTTTGGAAAGAAGAAACTCTTGAAGAAAGATTAATGAACGTAATGAGTATTCCATCTCAGGAAGAATCAGATAGTGATCTTGAATATCACTCACCAAAGCATCGACGATATACGTAATCGTGGATGGGTGATATTCAAGATCACTATCTGATTCTTCCTGAGATGGAATACTCATTACGTTCATTAATCTTTCTTCAAGAGTTTCTTCTTTCCAAAGAATTCTTTGACAGAGATGAACATGTGCCTGTTTTGTGGGATTACCAATATCCCACGGTTCTGGTTTGGTCTGGAAAATAGTGAAGATCCAAATTGGTTGTCTGGTATGAGGATGTGCCCAGTGATGTAAACTTTGGATTTCCATGGTATTTTGTCGTTGCAAAGAGGGGCCATAGATAGAGAAGATGTACCTGTTTATAGGATTGTCAATGTAGGAATGGAATGTGATTTTGTGCAAATACCCATAATTACAGGTTGTTGGCTGTATCTGATGATCATGTGGGAAAACTACTCTGAAATAATTTCCCAATTGATTGATGCTTAACCATCGCTGCTGATCAGGAATATGAGTGCTGCTCAGGATTTGAGTAGGCCATTCAAAAGAGATCACACTGGTGATAATAGGCCATTCAGGAGAGGTAGGATTGCTGACTGCATGTTGGAGATAATTTTTAATTTCTTCATCAGATGGATGACAAGGCTGTTGTTGAATTACTGCATCAGTTAGAAGTTGTCGTGATGCTTCAAAATGTCGATTCCTTTGTTCTAGATACAGTTGATGTGTTAGAACATTCAAATTTTCTTGCCATGGCACATTGCCAATAAAATTATATTCTTCTTTGCGTTCTCTGATCATTCGGACATTGTGTTGCTGTTGCTGGGCTTGTTGATTATGAGTGAATTCTTCAATCAACACTCTTCGTCGATCTTCATAGAGTTGTCGTGTCCAAGGACAATTATCAGCATAGCTATTGAACACCATATCAAGGTTATCAATGATATCTTCCTGAGACTGAGCTTGTTCTGTAAAGAGATTTGGCTGTAAAACAACTTGTCTGTGACCTTCCCCTGGCTGAATGTGATTGAGACTATGAACCCTGTGAACAGATCCTTCTCGGCTAAGAAAATCAGCTAAGATATTTTTGGAACCTTCAATGTGCTCTGTATCAAAATCAAAAGTATCAAGAATTTGTGCCCAGTGGAGCAATCTTGCTCGCACTACTTTATTTTTTGATTCTTTGCGGAAGAATCCAGGAAGATTTTTCAAATCACTTCGTAGAAGAAATTTATGATCACCAATAAATAGCTGAAACTTTTCAAATGCTTTGACCATGGCTAAAATTTCTTTATGTGTAGAGTGGTAATTAAGTTCAGCACCTTTAAAAGATCCAGATTCATACTTGACAATTTCTTCTCTGATTTGATTATTCTGTTTTACTTCTTCTAACAGTACTGCACCCCATGCGGTGTCACTTGCATCTGTATGAACAATTTTCTTGCCAGATCCTGAGATTTTAAGGTGAGGAAGATGATGACATTGCTGTTTAATTTGTTGAATAGCTTGATTGTGAACGTCAGACCAAGGAGGTGCACTTTTCTTTAACAGTTTGTTGAGCTCTTTGCGTGCTTCTGCAATATTCTGGAAGTATCTTGCAATGTAATTGATTAATCCAAGGAATCGTTGTAATGATTTCTTATCCTTGACTTCTACCTGTTGAATTGTTTCAAGGAGATGTTTCTGTGGATAGATCTTTCCATTTGGCTCAATTCGTGTGCCAATAAAAATAAGGCTTTCAGTACACCAACTAATTTTGGACGGATTTAGACAAATTTCATTTGTCTGACATATTGACAGGAATTTCTTGAGATGCTCAAGATGAGATTTGTGATCTTGACTAAAAATCAAAATATCATCTATGTAAGGTTGAAGAAATTTTGCATAAGGGGCAAAGATTTTATCCATAATACCTTGAAAGATGGAGGGAGCAGTTTTGATTCCAAATGGTAAAACTGTCCATTCATACAGCCCTTGTGGGACTGAGAAAGTTGTTTTGTATTGATCTTCTTTTCTAATTTTTACCTGCCAAAATCCTTTTGTCAGATCAAATTTGCTGAAAACATTACATCCTTGAATTCGCTGCCATATATAATCCTTGCTGGGCAGGGGATGTTGATTACTTTCAAGACATGCATTAAGAGGTTTATAATTGACAACCAATCTTCTTTCTGGTAGTTCATTCCCATGTTCATCTTTTTTAGGAACATACATCACATGACAAGAGAATGGGCTAGTACTAGGTTTGATCAATCCTTTGTCTAAAAGTTCAGAAATTTCTTTTTCACATAATTCCTGATCTGTTTTGGAGAGAATGAGATAATTGGCTTTTCTTTTCGGGATCATTTCCGTTCCATTTTGATCTTTCTTTAGAGTAAGTGAACATTCAAATGATCTCTGGTATTTTTGGAGATCTTTGGTAAGTACAGTAGCAGCAAAATCCTTCTGAACTTGCTCAAGATCTAACTTTGTATTTTCTGCTTGTCGTGTAAACCAAACACGCTGTCCTGGTTGAATGATCTTATCTTTTGGGAAAAGTGTGAGTCTTGGAGAATATGCCCTGGCTTCATTGATTTGTGTGACAGACCCTACACTAAATGAAATACTAGTGCCAGATTTACCAATGGTATATGGACTCCATTGCTGTAGAGTAGCACTTCCTATAATACAATCATAGGATTCTACTGGAAATTCAAAAAATTTGGTCTGATGGAGACTAGAACCAAACTTTAATGGAATCAAGGCTTTATGTTTCACAGGATTACCATTACTAGTAAGTGAGTTGATTGAAGTTGTTGTTGTGGTCCAACAATCTCTAGGGAAACAGTAAGCACGAGCTAGATTACAATCTGCTCCTGAGTCTAATAAAGCACACAACGTATAAGCTTTTATTCCTGGTAATTTAACTGTAATCAAGAATGCTGGACAAGGGCTTGAAAAACCTTTCAGATAGGTATAAACGTTATGTTTCTCTTCAACTGCTTTTGTTTCTTCTATTGTCTCTGAAACCAGTGTTGTAACAGGTGTGAAAGAAGACTCTTCGCATTTTAACTGTTCAAGTT
This sequence comes from Chamaecyparis obtusa, assembly GCA_027943335.1. Lineage (NCBI taxonomy): Eukaryota > Viridiplantae > Streptophyta > Pinopsida > Cupressales > Cupressaceae > Chamaecyparis > Chamaecyparis obtusa. The sequence goes on along the minus strand of BSBK01003830.1, from coordinate 1,135,450 downwards.
CTGTCAAATACTTATCTAAAGAACTAAGAGAACTTGAAGATGCTTGACTTTCTCTTAAATTCTTTTGAACAGAAAGGATCTCTTTGTTTACATCAACTTTTACTGTATACAAGAAAGCTAAGCGATTTTCCAACCAATCAATTTTCGAGAATTTTTGAAATGCTTTTTGTGCAGTTGGATTTGGAGTGTATTCTGATGTAGATTTTGATCCTGTCCTATCATTATTTACCCACTGCATATCAGGGTGTTGACTGAGTATTTCTTCCTTAGCATTTTTGGCTTTTATTATCTCATGAGTAATCTTTTGATGCTGATAGGGAGTCACATAGTTTTCTTTTTGATTTTCCAGATGTTGAATCTTCTTATCTAGCTCATCTAGATTTTCTTGGATCTGAGAATCTTCTAGATTTTCTTGGATCTGTTGAATCTTCTAACTCCAGCCTGCGAGGGAAGCTGAAACCAAACACAATAATGGCGGTACTCTCCAGTACCCAACCTTTTACCCTTTTTTCTCAGTTCAGCCGGGAAATTTATGAAGAGTATTCTGCTGAATTGGATTGACTTCCATACACATTTCAGAAGCAACATTCATCTCTTCTTTTCTCCAACCACTTTCTCTACTAGAGAAGTTCATTTCGAGATAAACTTCATTTCTTTCAATCTCTTATTTATTTTTTAAAAATTGATTCATAAAATGTCTCCTTCTGGTTGTTGATCCGTATAATGTCCTTGTGAAATATGAAAGACTTATGTACAGCAAAGAATATTGGTAGATGGCTGAGCAGATATGTGCAATGTTCCTTTTATAGACATTTATTCATAAAATATATATATTTATATAAAAACGTCAACTTCTAAAAGTACTTAATTTTTAGTTTCATTGACTTCATCTTTCTATTTTTTATTTATTTAAATGAAACTTATTTTCAAAGATAGTATCTTGGTATAGTATCTTGATTCTACATCTTCCCTCTACAAGAATTAATTGATAAGGTTTTGAAATATAAAATTTTAGCATAAACATCATCTTTTTTATATAAGAGTTTTCTATTTATTAATACAAATGTATTTTTGCACCGATCAAAAAAAATATATAAATGTATTTTTGAACCTTAAATTTAAAATGTAAATCTTAATATAAATCTTAGGCCCCAATCTACACCTTAGTTCTTAAATAATATTCTTTAAATCAATTTAGAATTATGTGATAGAAAAGTCATCCATCAACTTGAAGGAATAGTAATATAATGATCCGAGGGATATTTATTATTACATTGTGTTCAGCAGTAATTTGTTTCAGTTTTTAAAAAAATTGTACAAAGTAAACAAATGTCAATTTTAAGATTTATTTTTAAAAATAAATATATTGATTGAGCTATTATAAAAAAATAAATAAAGATTTTTGAACAAATGGTTATCTTAATGATACCAGTTTTCTAAAATCCATAATAAATATAATTACTATTGTTTCTGATTTGTCTATATGTAAATTTTTCTGTATCAAAATAAATTTACACTGATATAAAATTGTTATCACAAGAAATTGGGAAATTAATAAAACATACCAAAAAAAAAACAAAACCAAACTGATAAAACCAATTTATTGTGAAGGGGCTACATAAACTGTGAAGATCGAATAGAGAATATGGATGTTCAATTTGTGACTTAGATGATAACATTCAGTTCTCAAGGATGTGTAAGAAAGAAATAGACTCAAAATTTTGAGAAAGATTAAAGAAATTATTTAACATATGAAGTCAATCTCCAATAACTACTTGAATAACTATCTATTCTATTGTCTCTTAGATTATTACTTGAAGAAGCAATTTGTGATATTGCTATCGGGATTTAATTGTGTAGTTTTTAAGTCAAACTCATTGGCCTATGTTTCAGAAGAAGTGGCTCAAAAGAACTGGTCTTTTGTAAGAATGAATGGATCACTTAGTATTCATTGCATCTAGATTTATTCTGGAAAATATCTCCAACTTATCAATTGAAAAAGCAATTTCAAAATTTAGACTATTCAAGAATTTATTATAATTTTATTATTTCATTATTACTTAGATTTCAATCTTAAATAGATTATTATATTGATGAGAGAGAATAGATTTGTATGAATTACTATTTATAAAATATTTAAATTGATGAATTTTATATTTTTTTTCTGAATTTGATCATTTAGATTTTTTTTTACCAATATTCTGGATCAAATTGAATTAAATAAGAGTGGCCACTGCCATCTTCATTTTATAGGGAATAAAAGTATTATTTTTCAACTCACTCTACATACTGAAAATTCGTCTGTTTAATCTATTCTCTCAAAGAATGACAGATCACCCGTTCAGACAGTAATCTCCTATATGTTTTCTCAAAGAATTGATGATTTCCCATTCTGACAGTAATCTGACCTAGTAATTCTGGCCGCTGCTCCATCTTTTCATGGTCCCACACATTCTCTCTAGGAATTCTACTACTGCTCGCAAATGTGATGGCCGTACGATAATTGACACTTTCTGCCGTGCCAAAAGGGTTTCAACTTACAGCTTAATGTATTCTTTGATTAAAAACATTAAAATTAAATTGTTCGTTTGCAATTCTCAACTATTCAAATTCCTATCTATAATTTTCCATAATTACCACTAGCCATCATATCATTGCAACCAGGTTTGGAATTTGACGGTCACTTCGGCGTGTCATATGAATTTTTTATGACGGTTTAGTCATTTTAGTGTCTTTTATTTTACGGTTTAAAAAAAATATCGATTGTCATTTTTTTTAAATTTATGAATAATTTAATAAATTATTTAACTTTAAATATTTTATCAATTTAACTTGTAATACATATATTAAACAAATGCCATGTAGTGGCTAAGTACTTGCCTTTAGTTATAGTAGAAAGTAAAGTAAAAGTAATAGTATACTAATTTTTTAATTATTATGTTTTATATAGTTATAGTAGAATATTAAAAAAAAAAATAGTATAAGTAGAAGTAATAGTATACTAATTTTTTAATTATTATAAAAAAATATCGATTGTCATGTTTTTTAAAATTTATGAATAATTTAATAAATTATTTAACTTTAAATATTTTATCAATTTAACTTGTAATACATATATTAAACAAGTGCCACGTAGTGGCTAAGTACTTGCCTTTAGTTATAGTAGAAACTAAAGTAGAAGTAATAGTATAATAATTTTTTAATTATTATGTTTTATATAGTTATACATATATATTTTATCAATTTAACTTGTAATACATATATTAAACAAGTGTCATGTAGTGGCTAAGTACTTGCCTTTAGTTATAGTAGAAACTAAAGTAGAAGTAATAGTATACTAATTTTTTAATTATTATGTTTTATATAGTTATAGCAGAAGTAATAACTTTTTATAATTAATAGTAATAAAAGTAATAAATATAAAGAATGAGAATAATTATTTTAATTAAGAAAATTATTTAATTATAAATTCAAAGCTGACCTATAGTTTAAAAATAGAAATTTGATTAGTAAATAAATTATTTCTAAAATATTAATTTAAGAACAAGAAACAATTTTAATAATATTTTATATAGTTCATATAACTTATGTCAAATCATATTATTTAGTATTTTAAAATATAACTTATAATTATTTATTATAAATAATAGATATTCATAAGTTAATTAATATAAAATATATAATGAAAAAATTAAGTTTATTAATATTTAGATTATAATTATAATTTATGTTATATAATCTAAAAATATATCATCTAATTATAATACATATAAAAAAGGGCATGGTAAAGTATTTGCCCCTATAATATTGCCTCAAAAATTGTAATAGATGTAGTGCTTCCACAAAATCCATGTATAAGAGGCTAAATTTTTAAGTGAATAGAAGAGTTGTAAATTAATTTTGTTGAATTATAAACATAAAAAATGTGCATGTATACTATACAAATTATTAATCATGTAACAAATTTGATAAAAATAACGGATGCAATAGTACTTGCCTAGCTATCGGCAAGTACTAATTATTAAAAAATATTTTATTCTTAATAAAACATTGCAAATAATCTAATTATTTTTAAATAAAAATTGTAATTTTTAAAAAATTCATTCAAAAGTAAAACATCAAATAATCTAATCTAGAATTTATTTTTTTTTACTTTATCAAGGATACAAAACATAAAATAATAAAAATAAATAACATCAAGATCAAGAACTCTTCTTGACTTTGCGTTCTTCCATATTTGATATACTTCATTCCAATCTACATCATTTGTTTCAAATGATTTAAGGATACTCTCATTAATGCATCTAGTGTATCCAAACTCATTTTTGTGTGAATGCCAATATTTTGTGTTATGAAAGACTCTCCATTCATCTTTGAAGAGGTACCTACAAAAAAAGCAATATAGTATTAGTAACTATGTCGAAAATATTGAAGCTATAATAAAAAATGAAAAAAGAAAAAGATTGAAGCTATAATAAAATTGAGATGCAATTGTCTATTGATAAGAAATGAAAATTCAAATTTACACAAGTTTCTAAATTCCTATATTTTTTAGAAAAAAATCTAAATAAAAAAATAATAATTATAAATTAGTCATATATTAAAAATCTCAAATTAATTATGCATGTTTAAATGAATAACAAGTGCCTGGCAAAGTACTCTAACTAGCTTATATATATTTATATATATAATACGCCGAGAGTAATCCTTCTCGAGGCGCCTATTGCAGCTTGCAATTTAAAGAAAATAGGCGCCTCGAGAAGGATTACTCTCGGTGTATTATATATATAAATATATATAAGCTAGTAGCAGTTGCAGCGCAACACGAAAGACATTAAATATTTTATATTTTTAAAAATAATTTTTAAAATAATTGTCATAAGGGTTATTAAACCCAGTTGGTTAGGTTGGATTACATTTGTAATTACTATTAATATAATGGTTAGGTTAGTGTTAGGGTATGTTAAACTATTATAATTAAGGTTAGTGAGATTGTTAAGGTTAGTGTTAGGGGAAATATTAGGTTACATTTATGAAATTTGCTAAGTTTTAAGTTATAATTACGAATAGTGTTATTATAATGGTTAAGGTTAGTGCCATTGGTAGAGTTGAGGTTAGTCGTATTGGTAAGGTTTAAGTTATTATTAGGGATAGTGTTATTATTATGGTTAAGGTCAGTACTATTGCTAGAGCTGAGGTTACTGTTATGGATAGTGAATGAGCTGGTAGCAGTCGCATCGCATGTAACATGTTGAATAAGTTAATATGATTAGGGTTAGTATTTAGGGTTATAGTTTATATCATGGTTAGGGTTACCATTAGGAGTACATTTTGGATCATGGTTAAGGTTAGCATTAGGTTTAGGGTTAGGGTTAGGGTTTTAGATTTTGGATTACTAAATAAACTATAATGATAATCCTAAACCAAACCATAATTCTAAACATCATATAAACCCTAAAACTAAATGTAAACCCTAATACTAATGATAACCCCTAATCATATATGCTACACCCTAAATGTTAAACCCTATTCATCAATGTGTAACCTTAATCCTAACCTTAACCTAGTACTAATTATTATACATGAACTATATTGTAACCCTAATCTTAATCATAATCCTAAATCCTATATGTTGAACCATAATCCTTAATTATAAACCCTAATTGATAAATTCTAACCCTATTCCTACATCCTTAACATTACATTTAGAAAAACATTTAGGATTATGATTAGGGTTTTGGGGTATACATCATGGTTAAGGGTATGGTTAGGGTTAAGGTTTTAATTTTGCATAGGGTTAGGATTATGGCTTGATTAAGATATGATTAGAGTTTAGTGTATATATAATGATTAGGGTTGGGGTTTAGGGTGTGGATATGGAAGGCTTAGAATTATTGTTAGGGTTAGGATTTTGGTATTAATTATGATCATGATTAGGGTTAAAGTTAATTATAGTTAGGATTTGATTACAATTATCCTTTGATTATTATTAGGGCTTTATTATACATCTAGTGTGGATTAGAGTTTAATTTAAAGGGATATAATTTACTAATTATTATACATGAACTATATTGTAACCCTGATCTTAATCATAATCCTAAATCCTATATGTTGAACCATAATCCTTAATTATAAACCCTAATCCTAACCCTAATTGATAAATTCTAACCCTATTCCTACATCCTAAACATTACATTTAGAAAAATATTTAGGATTATGATTACGGTTTTGGGGTATACATCATGGTTAAGGGTATGGTTAGGGTTAAGGTTTTAATTTTGCATAGGGTTAGGATTATGGCTTGATTAAGATATGATTAGAGTTTAGTGTATATTTAATGATTAGGGTTGGGGTTTAGGGTGTGGATATGGAAGGCTTAGAATTATTGTTAGGGTTAGGATTTTGGTATTAATTATGATCATGATTAGAGTTAAAGTTAATTATAGTTTGGATTTGATTACAATTATCCTTTGATTATTATTAGGGCTTTATTATACATCTAGTGTGGATTAGAGTTTAATTTAAAGGGATATAATTTACTAATTATTATACATGAGCTATATTGTAACCTTGATCTTAATCACAATCCTAAATCCTATATGTTGAACCATAATCCTTAATTATAAACCCTAATCCTAACCCTAATTGATAAATTCTAACCCTATTCCTACATCCTAAACATTACATTTAGAAAAACATTTAGGATTATGATTAGGGTTTTGGGGCATACATCATGGTTAAGGGTATGGTTAGGGTTAAGGTCAAGATTATTATTATGATTAAGGTTTAGGGTTAGACTTGGGATTATGGTTAGGAATAATGTTTAAGATAATGGTTAATATTTTAGTTAGGGCTAGGGTTTACATCAATGTTAGAGTAGAGGTTAGGGCTAGTGTAGGGTTATAGTTAGGGTCAGGGTTAAGATTATGGTTAGGGTTAGGTTTCCATCATGTTTAGGATTAGTGTTTCACTTATAAATAAGGTTAGAGTAAAATTATAGTTAGGGTTAGGGTTTAAGGTAAGGGTTATGGTTAAATTAAGGTTTACATCATGGTTAGGGCTACAATAAGTATTTAGGTTATACATAAGATTAGGTTTTAGGTTTAGGTTTGGGACTAAGATTAGGGTTCTATGGTATACGTCATGGTTAGAGTTAGAATTTGGGGGGCATGGTTAGTACAAGGCTTAGAATTATCACTATGGTTAGGGTTTAGGTTTGAAAAATAATTATGGTTTAGAATAGGGTTTGTTTAGGGTTATGGCTTGATTAAGATATGATTAGAGTTTAGTGTATATATAATGATTAGGGTTGGGGTTTAGGGTGTGGATATGGAAAGGCTTATAATTATTGTTAGGGTTAGGATTTTGGTATTAATTATGATCATGATTAGGGTTAAAGTTAATTATAGTTAGGGTTTGATTACAATTATCCTTTGATTATCATTAGGGCTTTATTATACTTCTAGTGTGGATTAGAGTTTAATTAGGGATATAATTAGGGTTATGATTTAGTTATATTAAGGTTAGGATTAAGTTGAGGCATAGGTATCAAGTTGGGTTAGATAAGGGTCATGAGTAGGATATATATATATATATATATATATATATATATATATATATATATATATATATATATATATATATATATATATCTTAAATTTGATAATATCATTTAGGATTAGGCTTATGATTCATATGTGTGTATCTTAAACATAATAATATAATTTAGAATTAGGTTTCAATAAGGTTCAAAATTAGGCTTATAGTTTAATTTGGTTGAGTGTAAGGATCATGCTTAGATTTAGGGTTTAATTTATCAAGTGACCAAAGTAGATTTTGGAGGCCTGTGAAAGTTGAATAGTGGTTAGGGTTAGGGTTCATTTATTTGGTTATGGTTTAATAAATCTTAAAATTAGGCTTGATACTTTAATTTATCAAGATAGATCACTATGATGACAGCTAAAACTTTATCCAACATTTGAGTAGATTTTGGAATGCCATATTCTCTAAACCTTAATGTAGATAAGCTTGATGATGATGGATTTAAGATTTATGGTTACAATTTAATGTAATCTTCAATCAGGTTTAGGATTAGGGATCAACACATATTAAGGTTTTCTAAAGTGTAAGAGTGAAATTTAAATTTTGGTTTAGTGTTAGGGTTAAATTTTATTTGGTGTTAGTGTTGATATTTATATTGGTTTAACTATTATGATGTATTATAATATTAGTTTAGACATATGTAATGAGGAAATATTAATTAGAAATGTGATCACTTGATAAGACACTAATTAGAGTTGATTTTTAATTTAAAAATTACCAAAAAAGGATTTGTATAAAGGTCAATTCCAAGTTTAGGATTAAGGTTGACTTTTATTGAGCATTAAAATTAGGTTTCAACTTGGTTTAATGTGTAATTCAATTTAGAGTTAAGGTTAGGGTTCAATCCACTTTAATTTTTAATTTGGTTCACAATGTAGGTTATTTCTATTTTTGAGAGCAAGGTTAAATTTAGGGTTTATCCATGACCTAAATATTTAGGTCTAGTTTGATTTAGGGTTTGGCCTCAACTTGATATATGTTAAGTTCGAGTTTGATTATGGGTAGAACGTAGATTAGGGTTATGGTTCTATTTTGGTTTATCGTTAGAGTTAAACTTATTTAAGTGGTATGATTAGGGTTCAATTTTGTATTGAGTTAAGGTTCAAAGTGGTTGTGTGTTAGTGTTCAATTTAATTTGATTAGGGTTATGGTCAAGGTTAAATTTTCCTCATTGTTTAGTTAGGATTATACCTATGGTTTACTTTGGTTTGGTATTAGGTTTATGGTATATTTTAATTTTTGGTCAGGATTAAAGTTAAAATTGATTTAATATTTAATTAGGATCAAGGTTAGAGTTATGAGTAATTTTTTTTAAATAATAATTTTATTCATAAAAATAAATATTTAAAGATAATAGTTTTATTATTATTATAAATATGAAAAATTACTTTTCACGTAATCAAATTAATAAGCACTTTTAAATTTTAGAAACAGGATTCAAAAATATAAAAACTTCTTTTTTATAACAATTTTATTACTATATTTATATTTATAAATATAAAAAGATAGTAAGATACTTTTCTAATATTTCACTTAGAGAAAGGAAGATGTTTTTGATTTCTTTAGAAACATCTTTAATCTCACTTAGAAAAGTAAGATGCTTTTATATTTTTATATTTCATAATTTTTTCTCTAATTGAAACTAATGATGTTTATAATTAGAAAAGGATAAGAAAAATAAAGAAACATTTTTATTGTCAATTAGAAAAATGATAGGTTTCTACATTTTCTTTATATTTTTTAATATTCTCATTAGAAAAGATGTTTCTAATTAATTCAAAAGTAATAATTCTTTTTGAAAGAATGCAATTTTGACCATTTCACATTCTTAATAAAATCTTGAATAAAAAGAATCTACATGCATTAAAAAATAATACAAAAATACAATTCAAAATAATGATTCTCAATATTAAAAACTAATGTATTTGTACATATCCATACCTCCAGTGACTCTTCATTCTCATATTTTATACATTTTCAACAATAATAATATTCTATTAAACAATAATATTATATTAAACAAATAGTAATATTCTATTAACAATAAAGTAATAATATTATATTAAACAAATAACAATAAAAATATTTTATTAACACTAAAGCATAACATAAATTCATATTATGTCTGGATTACATTGTATTCAAATGTAATAGAACTGAATAGTTTCCACAGTTTAGGTCAGAGCCAACTTAAATTTGCTATCCTTATTTGCAGAAAAATATTGCCTAGTATTGTTTGCACATAAATGTGATTAATTTAGTTGAGCAATGTTTTAAATGATTCTTTTGGTGCGTAAGATGTAATCAAACTTGAGCATAACATAATTAAAGTCGACAACAAATTACAAATTGCTGATGAAACGTAAATTCTGAAATAATTTAAGACAGTTTGATTGTTCTGAATAACATTATATTCATTGCATACTGATTGCATGCTTCCATAAAAATTACACCAGTTACTTCCAGCAATTGCCATCCTCAGTTGTGAAATAGAGTGATAAAGTGGAGATGCTGTCACATCTGGAGGGCTGCCTATGCCCTTCAGCTCTGATTCCAAACCGACAGTGTATGACTGTCTTCATAGCCAACTAAATAATTAGAAATGTCATTATCTGAGAAGCAAAAATAGACAAGATGTAACTGTGGCCATTAATGCATCTTCAGGGTCTGGCACATAGTGAGAAAGGACATTCACTTGTGTTAAAGACAATATATTAAACTGTTGCAACAATCTTTAACTCCTCCAGAAGGTTTTAGAACAAAATATTTAGAAAATATACCTTTCGTGTAGCATCTTGCACAAGGTTATCTAGCTGGGGCGTAGCAAAGGCAAAAAACCCAGTACCCGCTACTGCACAATCCACATTGATGTATGCAACGACTCTTGAGTGTAACAAATCAAAATTTTTCTCCACCCACTATGTTGATCCAATCTATATATCTTTTTCTCAGACTTTCAGCTTGTCTTGAAATGGTGTCGATAAATTGAGCAACCAGAGTTGTTGCAGAAAAATCTAAACAATGGTAACACAAGCCCAGCTGAATCACTTTACCTTCTACATTCGCCCAATTCTTCTGTAACGTATATGATTTTGAATGTGCGGTGGACATTTGTTCCATTAATGATGTTGTTTTCGTATTCTATTATTTTTGCTGTCATTATTCCATTATTTTCAGTTTTTTCTATGTGTGGATAGAGAATGAGTTGGTAGTGGAATTTGAATAGTTTCTTGAATAGTATATTTTTTGCCACCTATATTTTCGGCCAGCTAATATTTTTGCTACCTATTATTTCAGCCCAGCTAATTTTTAATTAGTTATTTAGAATAATAGTTTTTATTTACAAGGAATCTATGATGGCATATTCTCGTGCTGGTATTCCCATTTCCGCTGCCATTGTATAGCTACGCCTCTCGGCGTAATTAGATTGATTAAATGATTAGGAGTTTGATATTAAGTTAATAATGATAAGTTAAAGATAAACAAATATCCATTGTTGTAGTTACTAAGTACAAGTATAATTGGTATTAATCACAATGTAATTAATATTATAGCTATCTGATATAATAGATGAAGTCTCATATTAATTTAGAATTATAAATATATAATAATTATAAATATTTTACTCTTTTGTTTTACAATTTTAAGATATTTAATTATCATAGTTTAAATCAAATTAATAAAAATAAAAGAAAATTAATCCTTATAAATGTAAGTGAATATATCTATGTTAATGAAGTACATAAATTATCTTTAATTTTTAAAAAAAATTCAAGTAATATTTTTATATTATTTTTTAATTTTAAAAATTTAATATATTATCAATATTTTAAAAATATATAATTAAAAATATCAATAAAATTATTTTTCTTAAATATAATTATTAATTTTTGAAATAAAATAATTTATACATAAATAATCAATATAATATATTATAAGATATTTTAAAAATATAACTATAAATCAAAAATTAAATACTTCACATAAATTATTAATCTAATATAATATAATTTTCTATTTTAAAAAATTAATTATTAAAATCAAAATAAATTACATCATTTAATTAACTAGGAACAATTTTAATAATATTTTATATAGTTCATATAACTTATGTCAAATCATATTATTTAGTATTTTAAAATATAACTTATAATTATTTATTATAAATAATAATATTATTATCACTAATTCATAAGTTAATTATTATAATTATAATTTATGTTATATAATCTAAATATATAACATCTAATTATAATACATATAACAAATTTTATTATTCAATTTAATATACATTAGTTAATAAATAATCTATATCCAAAGCCATGCATTTATATTATAACATATTTTTAAAGATAAATAGGAATTATTTTAAGGGCATGGTAAAGTATTTGCCCCTATAATATTGCCTCAAAAATTGTAATAGAGGTAGTGCTTCCACAAACCGTGTATAAGAGCCTAAATTTTTAAGGCAATAAAAGAGCTTGAAATTAATTTTGTTGAATTATAAACATAAAAAATGTGCATGTATACTATATAAATTATTAATTTTGTAACAAATTTGATAAAAATAATAATTTTAATTGGTAGAAATGTGATTTTTTAATCACTAGTTAATGGAAAAAAATCTAAAAACGGATGCAATAGTACTTGCCTAGCCTATCAAAGTACTAATAATATAGAATAAAATTTAAATTATAGAAAATTTTATTTATGATATAAAAAGAATATAAAATCACAAAAATATCAAATTAACTAGGTAAGTTCATATATTATATTTGTATTAAGAATTTTAAATTAATATAAATATAAGAAAGTTTCTAAATCATATAAAAAAGATTTAAAATACTAATATACAATTAATTATATGAAAACTTTTATTTTTAATAAAAAATAAAAAATAAATAATATAAAATATGTTTGCAAAACAAGTTTCTAAAATTCATATAAATATTCTAAATTAATATTAATGTATAAAAATAAAATAGAAACATAATTTTATAGAAACGTATATTTTAAAATATCTTATATGTATATGTCACATATAAAATAATATATTTATGTTATTAAATAAAATATTATATTACCTATAATAGATTTTGACAGTTTAATAATAAATTGAAGTGTCAAACTTATGGTTTTATAAAAAGTTAACATATGGAAAAATGACCAATACAACCATCAAGGTCGCCTGATTCCTACATAGCTAAACTCTAATACAATTGGGAAAAACATTTTATGATGCCATTGCTTAGCTTATTTTGGCTAGGAGTGGTTGCTCAATTTTTTTATTTTCAACCCCCCCTCTTTTCCCACAGCTTATTTTCAATTCCTAAATAATAGTTGCTCCACTAAAATAGCAAAAGATTATAAATTATCCTTTTTCACACTTTAAAATTTCCATGGGAACACATAACTGCTTAAATTTAAGCACAAAATGTATTTAAGTAGATGCATGGGGACATGAGGTAAGAGAAGTAGAAAAAGGTACTTAAGTGGAGCACAAATAGTGGACCTAAATGCATCTCACATTGAAAATAAAATGCTTAGCTCATCTAGTATCTTAAATATTAGTTGTTAAATATTAAATCTACAATAGTAATCTTTATACATTACATTGTGTTGTGTGATACTCCTAAAAGATCACTTATTTACTTACCTTTATATATCTAACACAATTTTCTTTTTGAATTCATGAAAATATATAGGAACAATCTCTTATGAAAATCATTTCTAATTATTTAAACATTTTTTATTTTTCCTAAAAACTAAAGTTATATATGTCCATTCACAAAGTCACCTTGTAGCTTTTAACATTTAGCATAAGTAACTCTAACATCATAAATGCTTTGATGAATGTCCACATCCTATTTGAAAGCCTCCATTCAAGAAAAATGCTTGTCATGAGTCTAAATGACATTCATCTATACAAATATGTACCTTGCCTATAAGGAAGAGTTTTAGACATTATATAACTAGTTTAATATTTATCTTACACTCATTTTCATTGATTAGGATATTACTAAAAAAATTGAATATGAAATTATTTTGTTAAAGAGGAATTTTATACACTACATGGACCTATTTTGTGCACTAATAGATACACCTACACCTCGTACAAGAACAGATCAGACCAGTGCTAGTGAAGATCAACCATTTCCTGGATCAGCCCGTGTTACTAGTATTGGTTCGTTTGCAGGGACATTGTTGTTGAACAAGAAAAATATGTTTCCGTTAAAAGTACCAAAGCTTCCAGGTGCTTTAAAATTGTTATTATTTATAGTGTAATTGTAGTTTACTTATACATAACTCGTTTTGGACAGATAATCCCATGATATTTTTGTAGGAAATGATGTTTCTTATGATCATCTTTTTGAAATGACATTGAAGCTATTTGGGCCCACCGTACGTAAAAGGTACATAGCTTAATAATATTGGTACAATATTTTTCTTATCTTCCATTCATTGTACTATATTGAAGTTATGATAGCTAACAATTTTGTTTTTTCAAAAAAGGTGGAATGAACAGGATGTTGACTTAAAAAATCGGCTCATTAAATCTTTAGAGGACCTCTTTGGAAATAAAATTTTTGACAGTGTCATGATTCTTAAAAAAACATCCAAACATATAAAGATTGCGAGGGACCAATATAAAAGGGCTCTAAAGGATAACCCAAAGTACGAGCGTCCTCCTATGATTCCACCGATGGAGTGGAATGAAATAATGGAAGATGTAAAAGAGAAAAGGCTAAAGGATAGTGGAATTCAACCAGAAGACAATAAAAGAAGGTATGTCATGATAGTATTAAGTAGAATGTAATCATGCACTAATTAGTGATCTTTGTAAATATATAATCTAACATGTTTCAAACTTTTCATAGACTACAAGACACATCAAAAGCTACACAAGCAAGATTTAAAAAGGTTGGCCAACACAAACTTGGCTCTGGTGGCTATATGAAACTTCATTCTCGACTTGTAAGTAGCAATATTGGAATTTCATATCAAATTTTTATATATAAGGTTGCAAACAATTCTATTTAATCAAATCATACATGTAAAAGTGATGATATTAAACAAAAAATATAGGGTGCAAAATTCAATGTAGAGCCCACAGATGAAGACAAAAGAATAGCCTTGAAGGAAGGCTATAAAGTCATGGTTGCACGCCTACACCAAGAATCTGAAATCCATAACGAAGAATCACTGCACCAGATGAGACATAGGTAAATTGGTCAAATAAAAAATAAATCAAATTGAATAGTTAATTTCGCACATAAATTGACTATTTCATGATAGGGTAAAAGAACAATCGAGTGTCACCTTTTGGGCTAACTCAAATCACTCAACCTAGTTAGACTTGGCCAAGTAAAACATGACCAAGTACATGTAGGCACCACGTAGTGCCGAATGGCGTTTACGTGGACCATTAGATTGGGCCAAGTAGGACTCGGCCGAGTCTAAATAATATTTTTAATATAAAAAAACATGAAAAAACACTCATTTGCACACTATTAGGCTATTTGAGTGGGGCCGACCCCTAGGGGGACTCAACCCAGTCAGACTCGGCCCAGTCTACTTAGGTGGCATGCCATGTTGGCAGCCAAACCACCAAAAACACAAAAAAACTAGAATTTTCACTTTTGTTGTTCCTTTCTTAGATCAAAATAGAAAATGTTAAAAAACTAAAAGTACCCTTTTCTAGATCTTGAAAGTACGATTCTAGACATATAAATTTTATATTGTTTCATCTACAAAATGTTAAACAAATTTGCTAAAAACTACATGTAGGTATATTAAACTTTGAGAAGATGTTGATTCAGAAAATATAGAAAAATACTAAATCAATTTAGAAATTTTTTAAAATTATATACGACACTAGAGGAGAGAGTCCTCTTCAAGAATATATAATTTATTTGGTTTTTGGTATAGTTTTGATAGGGTAAAAGTGACGGGAGACAAAAACTATTGATTTCAGGTAAGGTCGACTTTCAATACTTATAACGGGTAAACTATAGATCGAAAAAACTTCTTTCTTTTTTCTTGCACTAGATATACATGTCATCTAAAACATATTCTGAAATTGGAGGGAAAAAAAATGTTTTACTTATAATGGTTTGACGGGAAGTGAACTCCCTTATTTGTAGTATTTTCAAGATATGAAAAATAGACCTAATAAATTAAAAAAACATATTAATTTTTGCTCAAATTAATTTTAAAAAATTATAGGCATAAAATTCATCCTATTTTAGACATTTCATCAGTTTACATCATCTTCAAATTCTCAATAGAAATGTGACTTTTATGCCCTTGAAGTTTTTTAGTTTTTGTGTTGTTAGCTTCTTCCTTTCTAAAAGGGTGATAGCTTATTGTGCTTTTACCCGATAACAATGTGCATGACATTTCACTACAGCCTTCAAATCCTATCATAGAACCAGGGCGTGCCAAAGGCCATGATGTGTATCACATTGGTGGAGGTATTAATTTTCTATTGGAAACAAATTACATAATTATTAATAGAATTTAACATCTTTAATTGCAATTGGTCGTGTAACCTTTTTTTGAATATTTTAGAGCATGTTGAGGTGGCAGCAGATCAAAATGTTATTGTACATGATGATGTGGCATTTTCAAGTAAAGAAAAATGCATGTTATGTTCTACTGGTTAATGAAATACATGTAACAGTAAAAAAAAAGTATGCGAATTTAACCCGATTACTTGTTATTGTAGCAAACCCCCCTTTAGTGTAGCAGCCTTTTGCTCCTTGAGACATGAGGAAGCATCATAATTTGAGATCACAACCACAAGATGAGGAAGGTATTGATGCTCCTCTCAGCCTTTACCTTAAGAAATCTATGAAAAACCCAAAAAAGAAATGATTTCTTAAAAATGTTCTTTGATAAAACTTGTTTGATTAACTTTGTTGGATAATGAAAGAACATTGTTTTAAGTAATTATCTATGAATGTTGTGTATTAATATTGAATTATGTTTCATGTTAATGAATATTGTTATGTGTTAATGAATTCTTGATTAGTGTTGTGTATTAATGAATGTTATATTATATTAATGAACGTTATGTGATTGTATTGATTGAATGTTATAGTTCATAAATGGATGAATGAAGTGTGTAATTAGATGTTAATGGGGAATTTAGATTGATGTTAGGGGGAGGGGGGGTGAGGCCAGATGAGCTTCCACCTTCACGTGGTTGGCCTTGTTAAGTAGAGAATATTAAAGTATTCTCGAAACCAAGTGAAGCTCAAACTAACATACCTTCATTATTTAATCAATTTCATTCATTCTAGGTCTTTGCTCATAGTGCATTTTGAATGTGTCATTGATAGGCAACTATCAAATAAAAAACTAGAAGGGCCAATAGTCAACTTCTCATTGTCATTGTCTGGCATGATTCAGCTTCATTTTGTGTAAGTATTCTCTTATTGAATGTGTCAACCTCTCTTGGCCTAATCTGGATTATTTCATTGGTTTGTGTTTTTCAGTAGGTGAAGTGTTAAATCAGTTCCTATCTTCTATTCTTCATTCATAACTATCATCTTTAGGCAAGCACATCATTATATCATCGATGTTATGTACCTTTAGCCAATGTAGATAAACTCACTGTGACAAGCATGGCATAACATGTGTTCTTGACTTGGACTAGTAAAGGCATATTCTCGTGCTATCATTTGGAACTGTAATGTGTCACATCACTTGCCAAATGGAGCCTTCGAAGAATAAAAGATGTCATGTTTTATCATATACTGTCATTGTTCTCACTGTCCTCTAGTTACTTGTCTCTAAGTTTGTCTTTCATATTCCTTCACCTTCTAGACTCCCTTTGACATTTAATAAAATAGTTAAAAAATCTTCATAGTATTCTTGGTTGGTCTAGAACATAACCCAATCAGCTGCTTCTCCAACTGGCTCTTCATCATCAGATGCTTCTTATCATTCCATTTCATCACTAACTACCTGGATGGGCATGTTCTTTGGTGTTGCTGTTGTAATCTTTGTCCTATAAGCATAGAGAGAAGAACATGTCTTTCATCCACACACTCCTTAGATCATGTAGGCAGGACCTTAGGGATGATAGTTTTTATTTTTTACTATTTATCTATTTATTTATTTGATTATGTCATAGAATATATTTAAGGAATGGGTCTTTTGAGTCTTTGAAGATTGAGTAGCTTCATTGTACACATTTGTTATTTTGACATTTGTTTGTATCAGATTCCTTTTGATTTTAGAACTTTGTATCTAAATGGATATAGTATCAAAATGGGATCACTGACTAAAAGTAAACTAAATGGGATCATTGACAAAGAAAGAGTAAACTAAATTGTATCAAAATGAGATCATTGATAGAGTGGAACTATATTCTCAAAATTGAAAAAAATTAGAATCTCAATAGATCAATGTATTTGAATCAACACTTTCAAATTCGTATTATGTCATTGATGGTAAGAACATGTTGATCATAGTGCATCAAAATATTTGATGAAGTCTATGCTATTTTTAGTGGAACATATGGGATGGAAGCTGCACTGTTTATATTTATATTGTTTAGTTGGTCTGAGCACAAGTTGAGTTTCACTGATGAAGAGTCATTAATTGTTGATTACCACAAAGATTTGTAAGAGCAAGAGTAATTTAGGGGATGTTACTGTAGAATTTTGACATGGTATTTTGTAAATCAATTATGAATGGTATGAAAAGTATGATTTGGTGTTACAAATATCTACTTCCTATTTTTCAGTGCTACAGGTTTACTGTTTGAAATTTGTGTTTCAAAGATTCTGTTATGTTCTAGATCAACAAAGACACAGTTTTAGGAAACTTTACTCTACTTTCTATTTTTCAGTACAAGTTATTCATAGTTAGAATTTGTAAAATTATTTAATGTGTTTTAAAGATTGGGTTATGTTCTAGATCAAGTAAGAATGGTAGGAAATGTCAAATACGATCTCAAAGATATCTACTTCACGGTCTTAGAGATATCTACTTTTCATTTTTTAGTACACTTGATTTATAATTTAAAATTTATTAGACTATTTAATATGTTTTAGAGATTGGGTTATGTTCTAGACCAACCAAGAATAGTATGGAAGTTTGACATGGTCATATTCCTTCACCTTCTAGACTCCCTTTGACATTTAATCAAATAGTTAAAAAATCTGCATAAAGTGTTATCTCATTTGTCATATGGTTAGTGTGCTTGGTTGATGTGAGCCATCATGAAGACTCTCCATTTAATACTTGCAATTTTTATTTAGTGTAAAAGATTGTCATTTGCTACCTTTTTCATCTTGTCTCAATGACTGTAAAAACTCCTAATTATGCACTGTCCTATCCAACAATGCAGCCTCCAATAGGATTATCACACATTTTGGAGTTTTTATCCTTTTAGGTACCATATATTTGTCCTTATGTTCTCTGTTTACCACATTTTCCCTTGTCTTCAATGTTAGTGATGGAATCTCAATGTAGTGACATGCCATAACATGTTGGCAGTTATGTACCTTTGACTAATGTAGATAAACGCACTATGTCAAGCATGGTCTAACATGTCTTATTGACTTGCAGTAGTAAAGGCATCTTTCCACTGTCATTTAGAATGATAATGTGTCACATCTCTTACCAATTGGAATCTACAAGGCAGAAAAGATGTCATGTTTTATCATGTACTATCATTGTGCTCATCATCATCAATTTACTTTCCTTTGACCTTGTTTTTCATATACCTTCATGTTCTAGACTCATGCATTTCTTTTTGTTTCAGTTCACTATCTTGTTACTATCTTTGGAACTATTTTATAGAAAATTCTTCTACTTTCATTCATATAAGCTCTTACCTGGTTATAATTGGCATTCTTTGTGCAAACTTATAGCCTGTACCATTTCACTCCCTTTGTCATTTAGTCAAATAGTTGATAAATCTCCAAAAAGTTCTATCTAATGTGTCAAATGGTTGGTGTGCTTGGTTGATGCCAGCCATCATGAAGGCTATCCCTTTTCATGATTGCTTATTATCTCTAATCGCTAGAAAATTGTCATCCATCTCCCCTAGCTGCCTACTTCCGCTGACTGAAAGACCTCTTCGGATATCGCTGATGAAATGAATGACATGTCTTTGCAAGCCATCTGTCTCCCTCCAGTTTACACTGCAAGGGTGCGATGTCATTGGTCCTTTTCCCACCATCATGAAAACAAACTGCCTTAGGGATATAAATGCAGGACTGTCCACTAGCACATTCTTGTAAAGAGTTTTCAAAGCTACGAATATTCAGGTACATGATTTGTTTTGGTTTGCATTACTTTAGAAACAACTACTATGATAGGTTGCAAGTTGTCCGCTGATTTTGCTTACTGTATTGAATAGATTGAAACAATAGCTATAATGAGATTGGTTTTGGCTCGTCTCATTCAAAGAAATGAAATGCTACAATTTTTACAAACCCTTGAGTTAAGTCACTTCTCATGGTTTCAGTGAATTTTTTATTTTTTTTATTTTTACGTTGTTCTCTTCTATCTCTGAGATATTCAGATCTTAATTGAATTTTCTTTTAGAGTTTGAAAATTACAAGGCTTGAAATCATATGGTTTGAGCTGCTATTGTTTGAAATTATATGATCTGATTTTTGTAATTTTTAAATGCTTTGGGTGTTCAGAACTTGGGCACATCCAAAGGACCAAGTCCCAACAATTCTTAAACATACTTTATCTGATATGATGAATTGATCTTAAACAATTAAGGTTGGAGGAGACATAGTTAATAAAGTATTAAACTAGATTAAACATACTTTATCTAAAGTAACTGAACCTACTTTATATGCTTTAAGAGTAGACTATTGAATTAGACAATTGGGTATTAATTATAAATTCTATTCTTTATCTGAACTCTTGCCAACATTAGGGTACTGATAGATCAAAATAGTCCTGGTATTTGGGTAAATAGACAGCAACCTTTCCATATGTTGCCTCACCTGTTCGAGGTAAGCCAAACTCAGTCCAATTCTCTTAACAATGGTACACATCTGTCCAAGTGCAGTAACCTTCAAAGATTTGCAAATCAATCTTATTACAAACTACAATAAGAGGCTTATTGGCAAATAGAGGTTTTATGCTATGAAATAGAGCTGCTTGTTACACAATACTAGAACCACATAGCCACAAAACATCAAGGAAAAACAAAACAACCACCTTCAATTGGGCCAAGGCAATAATACTGAGCATCTTGATGGTGTTCCTGTCCTCCAAGGGGTGGTCCAAAATACCAGGGATGTATTAATAACCTAATACCTCAAGTACTTATAATCAGTATGCCCGACAAATAGAGACTTAGTAGTAAAAGCATAAGGTTGCACATCCACATCCACACTAGTAATCTTATTAATAAAAGAACTCTTGCCAATATTAGGGTACCCACAGATCAAAATAGTCCTGGTATTTGGGTCAATAGATGACAACCTTTCCATATGCTGCCTCACTTGTTCGAGGTAAGCCAAACTCAGTCCAATTATCTTAACAATGGTACACATCTGTCCAAGTGAAGAAACCTTCAAAGGTTTGAAAATCAATCTTATTAAAAACTATAATTAGAGGCTTATTATCAAACAAAGGTTTTATGCTATGAAAAAGAGCTTCTTGTTGCACAATACTATATAACCACAGGACCCCGAAACATCAAGGAAAAACAAAACAGCCACCTTCAAATGAGCCAAGGTAATAATACTGAGCATCTCGATGGTGTTAATGTCCTCCAAGGGGTGGTCCAAAATACCAAGGATGTATCAATAACCTGATACCTCATGTACTTATAATTAGTATGCCCGAAAAATAGAGACTTAGTAGTAAAAGCATAAGATTGCACATCCACATCCGCCCTAGTAATCTTATTAATAAAAGAACTCTTTCCAACATTAGGATACCCACAGATCAAAATGGTCCTAGTATTTGGGTCAATAGATGGAAACCTTGCCATATGTTGCATCACCTATTTGAGGTAAGCCAAACTCGGTCCAATTCTCTTAACAATGGTACACATCCATCCAAGTGCAGCAACCTTCAAAGAGGGACCTTATTATAAACTACAATAAGATGCTTATTGGAAAACAAAGGTTTTATGCTGTGAAACAGAGCTTCTTGTTGTGAAATACTATAACCACTGGACCGTGAAACATCAAGGAAAAAAAAACATTTGCCTTCAAATGAGCCAAGGCAGTAATACTGAGCATCTTGATGGTGTTCCTGTCCTCCAAGGGGTGGCCCAAAATACCAGGTACGTATCAATAACTTGATACCTTAAGTACTTATAATCAGTATGCCCGACAAACAAAGACTTAGTAGTAAAAGCATAAGGTTGCACATCCACATCCATCCTAGTAATCTTATTAATAAAAGAACTCTTGCCAACATTAGGGTACCCACAGATCAAAATACTCCTAGTATTTGGGTCAATAGATGACAACCTTGCCATATGTTGCCTCACCTGTTCGAGGTAAGCCAAACTTGGTCCAATTCTCTTAACAATGGTACATATCCATCCAAGTGCATCAACCTTCAAAGATTTGCAGCGGTAAAGAGAATCCCCATATTTTATCAGCCTAACATAGTCTTTGATCACTTTGGCAATGAGATTGCAAGCAGTATTGATCTAGCCAAGGGCCAACTTGTAGTGATCTTTATCATATAAAACATTTAGCAAATCTCTGTAAAATAGATTCACATCATCTTGGTGGGGGAAATCATCTACTATAGCGAAAAGCTTGTCATGAAAAGTTTGTTGAGTGAATTTTATCTTGCGCATGTAAAATTGGTGGAGGCGGGAGATTGCATAGCCCTTGTGCACCACCGTTTGTGTCTGCCGTTGTGTTCTTGATAAGATTATGTCCACAAAATCTTTCCTCGAGGGCACCACTATAATCTTCTTGAAATTATATTGCACCATTTTTTCTCTCTTTCTCTTTTCCTGTGCTGATTCTTGCCCAAATTTGATCACTTAGTCAGAAAACAAAATGAGCAGGGACCCGCTAGCAACAAGCAGCAGTTGTGATGCTTGTGGTAACTTAAATACTCTCCAACTTAGCATAATCTTTTGTCACAAATCATACATAGATGAAGATTAATTTTCGCTGATTTTGAGTGCCTTTAATTGAATATATGATAAAGGATGACTAGAGTCTTGTCTCCAATTATTTGGTTAAAAACTCTTGGACATCAAAGAAAAATAATGCAAAACATATTGGAGGGTCAAACAACCATCATTCCTTTCCACTCACAACAGTTGAAACCATGTCATGACTTGAGAACTTGATTGGAGGGATCAAGAACATATGCTTTAACTTATAAAATATTTTAGATAAGAGATTTAGCATTAATTAGTTATTGGTTTAACTTATAAAATATTTTAGATAAGAGAACAACATAACTTTTTTTGAAAACCACAAATTGTCTACATTAAAAGAAACTATACTGCAAGCTTCTATGACTAAGAAAATAAAATATAAAATTAATTACTTGCAACTACAACATTAGAGAAAAGTTGAATTTTATTTATGCCTTGATGGATATCTTCCTTGTACCACAAAAAAAATTGTGTGATAACTATGTCTACTCCAACCTTAATTGTTTAAAAATTCATCATATTAGATAAAGTATGTTTAAGAATTGTTGGGACTGGTCATTTGGTGTGTAGTAAACATAATAGAATTTTTAGCATATTATTATCATTCTATTTATTTGTGATGAACTACAACTGATTTGAATAAACTGTATGACTTGAAGATTTGTGATTTAAGATCACTGAGTTGTTGATTAGATATGTAAGATGATTAAATCAGTAATATGTTGTCATTGATGTCAACTAGTTTTGACAATACTTATCTTGTAAGTTACTATACCCAAACATCTATAGAAAGAAGAAGAAAAGAGATGAAGAACAGATATATCTACATGAGGAAGATAGAAATGATAGATAAGGATAAGGAATACATTGGGTAACTTATGAATGAGTCTATGACCTTATGTTATTGACTTGATTATGTTGCATTAATCTAAGATGAAGGATAGAGCAAAATGCACAAAGCAGTGGGGTTGGTTAAAGAAGCAATTTCAGTATACACTGATGCAATGTAGTGTATACCGAGAATAGTATAAACTAAGCTTGTGCTTACTGACACATTTATTTGTTAACCGAGCAGGAGAAAAGAACTAAATGACTAGTTTATCCGATGGAAGTTGATGAGCTAGAAAGTGTTATGATTACGAGGATGAAGATAATGTTTGTTACAAATATTGATGACTAACATAATTCGAAGAAGATCTAAGGGATTGAAATAAAATGTGTTATTGACACATCAGCTGACGAAGGTTTAAGCAGCAAAATCAACAAAGGAGATTAAGTGAGAAAATCTGATGGATGGAATTAAAATGGTTTACTTGTCTATTTAAGAGACTAGGATTTCATGATGAAATCATGCTGAAAGAAGGAGACTATAGAGATATCATGTGAACAAGCTTCATGTATACTTGATCAGACTGGTTAAGAAGAACCAAACTACAGAGATTACCGAGTGTCAGAATGATATAACCGAGAGACAGTAAGTTAGTGAATATTGATTGAAACAGAATTGATATATTGATCAAAGGATTTGAATGAGCTTAACATAGAACTGATAATTTGTAATTGAAGTTGTGTTGTAATCAGATCACTTGTTGTTACATTTTAACCATTGTAAACAGATAAATCTCTTAACAGAGTGGACTAGAAAGTCTTGTAATGTCATTTATAGAGTGTACATTTGTTATCATGTCAACCCCATAGTGAATGTTGGTTGGATGATAACGGTTGATCTAAAATCCTCTAACAAGGTCACACCTCACAGTGTGTTTGTAACCTTTAACAGGGTTGGGTCTTCACCGACCTCACTTCAGAAGAGTGAACAATTTTTGGGTTGCCAGTCCCAGGTGGTTTTTCCCTTTACAAGGTTTCCACATTAAATCTCTTATGTTATGTGTTGACTGTGATGATTGTTTGTTGTCATACTTTACATGTTGCATATTGGATTTGATCAGTAATCACTATATGTTATTAACTGGTAATCGGTAAAAGCACAAACATAATACTATTTTATTTTACCGAGTTGCAGAAGTTTTAGTAAATTATTTTTGGATATACATTTTGTGATTGGGACTATGGATAACTGATTCACCCCTCTCTCAATTATTCTAACAATTGGTATCAGAGCATTGGTTTCTTGGACCAGAGTTTTAAGGACTTCAGCACAAAGATCTCAAAATATATAAGAGGGAAGTGCCAAAGCTGAACAAGGATAACTTCACAGTATGGCAAAGCCAAATGAAGTTGCATGTATCTGGAATTGGGAATTCTTCCCTCACACTAATGGAGAATGGCTACATTACACCGCCCACCGGTCCCTTGACCCTTGATCAACTAAGAGACAGGCATGAACATAATGTTACTATGATGGAGATTGATGCTGCCTATAAAGATGCCAAATTTGAAGATATTAAAAATTGCACTACTGCTAAAGATATGTGGGATAAACTTGCCCAAGTTTATAGTGGTGATGTGAATGTCAAAAGAGCCAGAGCTAAAAGCTTAAGGGGAAGATTCGATGATATGAAGATGAAGGAAGGAGAAAATATTGTGCAATACACAATTAGACTAAAAGAGGTAGTCCATGCTATTAGAGCATCTAATGGTGTTATTGACGAAGAGACAGTGGTAAGAAAAGTTCTCATAACCTTATTGTCAGTTTATGCAATCAGAATATATGTAATTCATGAAACTAGGTCTAGATCTGGTAACAACCTTACTCTTGATAATTTGATTGGTAAGCTTACAACCTTTGAACTGAACAACTTTGATAATAGTGTTGTACTGTCTATTGAATCTTCTTTTATGTCTTCTCTGAAGATTAGTAAGTCTAGTAGCAGAAATAAGAATGATTATAGTGATAGCAATACTAATGATGAGCTTGATGAACTTGAAGCTCTTATGGCCAGAAGGTTACCTAAAGGTAAAGGAAGATATAGAGGTAAATTACCTTTAGTATGCTTTAACTGTAAAGAGGTTGGTCATATTGCTGCTAGATGTCCACACAGGAAAGATGATGATAGAAAAAAAGACTGATCTGGTGAAGGAAGCTATGGGAGAAGAGACAACATAAGTTACCGACACTACAACAGAGACAACCGAGACAATAATGATAAAGGCAAGAAGGTGTGCTACATTGCAGAAGAAGATGTCACCGATACTGGCATTGATGAAGATGTGGAGGTAGTATATGTTGCAATGAAGGATGACTCAGAGGAAGATAAAAGGTATGTAGAGACATCACTTATCTCTAAGGTTAATAAAAATGATACATGGATCATAGATAGTGGTTGTACACATCACATGACTGGTGATGAAGAAAAATTTGATCATCTTGAAGAACACAATGGAGGATCTATTAGAATGGGTAATGATGTACCTTGTATGGTTAGAGGAAAAGGATCCCTAATGATAAATGATAAAATTAGATGTGACAATGCTTATTGGGTAAAAGGTCTAAACTATAATTTGCTAAGTGTGGCACAACTAAACAATTCAGGCCACCGAGTTGCTTTTGAGAGCAAGAAAGTGAAGATATTTGATGATGGAGGAAGACTTATTGGAATTGGAACACAATCGAGAGGTAATTTTTTTTATATTGATAATGATCAGTCTTCTTGTTTAATGATGAAAGATGAAGATGCATGGTTGTGGCATAAGAGGTTATGTCATGTGAATTTTGATAACATGATTAAGATCAGTAAAAAGAAAAAGATTAGAGGTCTGCCTAACTTATCTAAGCCTGATCATGTTATGTGTCATGAATGTTAGAAAGGTAAAATGGAAAAATCTAGTTTCAAAAGAAAAGATTATTCAACAAAGAAATTACTTGAGTTAGTGCATATCGACCTATGTGGTCCTATGAAAACTCAAAATTACTATGGAGATAAATATTTTATTCTTTTTGTTGATGATTATACTAGATTAATGATAGTCATGTTCTTGAAGGAAAAATTAGAGGCATTTAAGATGTTCAAGTGGTATAAAGAAAAAGTTGAGAAAGAGACTGGTAAAGAATTGAAATGCTTAAGATCTAACCGAGGTGGTGAATTTATTTCTGATGAATTTACTAACTTTTGTAATGAGCATGGTATTAAAAGACAGGTCTCTACACCGAGGACACCACAACAAAATGGAATAGCTGAAAGGAGGAATAGGTCAATAGTTGACTGTGCGAGAACACCGATGTTACAAAAGAATATTTCTCAGACATACTAGAGAGAAGCAATCAGCACAACTGTTTATGTTCTGAACCGAGTACAACTAAAGAAGGACACT
The DNA here is from genome assembly GCA_027943335.1 of Chamaecyparis obtusa. Taxonomy (NCBI): domain Eukaryota; kingdom Viridiplantae; phylum Streptophyta; class Pinopsida; order Cupressales; family Cupressaceae; genus Chamaecyparis; species Chamaecyparis obtusa. Next base: position 1,108,452 of record BSBK01003830.1, on the reverse strand, counting down.
AATAAGACACCCTATGAGTTATGGTTTGTCCACAAACCCACTATAAGTTATTTCAGAGTTTTTTGAAGTAAATGCTTTATTCTAAAAGATGAAATAAATGGGAAGTTTGACTCAAAAGGTGATGAAGGGATATTTATGGGATATTCCACTAAAAGTAAAGCATACAAGTGTCTTAAAAAAGTAACAAATAAAATGATTGAAAGTACTAATGTTTGAGTTGATGAGTTTGATGATAAGAATGCAAAGGAAAGCACAAAGGAACCAAAAGACTGCGGTAGATTCACCTACATTGAACAACCAGAGTACCTACTAACGTCGTAGATAGTGACAACCAGTCAACGGGAAAACAATACCGAGGAACAGGAAAAAGAAACCGATGAGCAGGAAGCACCTACTGAGCAAGCAAATGAACCTGCACAAGATGAACAAGAAAGAAGAGATCAGATACTGGAAAGATTTGTCAGAAGACGTCATCCTGAGACACAAATCATTGGAGACAGACAAGCTGGCATGCAAACAAGAAGTAAAGCAAGAAAAGGTACATGTCTAGTTTGTGAATATGAATTGAAGAATGCAAAAGTTGCATTAGAAAATGATGAATGGGTTAATGCAGTTAAAGAAGAAATAGAACAGATAGAGAAGAACAAAACTTGGAATTTAGTACCCAGACCTAAGGACAAGAATGTTATCGGTACTAAGTGGATATTCAAAAACAAGCTTAATGAGAATGGAGAGGTAACAAGGAACAAATCTAGGTTAGTATGCAAGGGATATGCATAGGAGGAAGGAATAGATTATGGTGAAACTTTTGCACCTGTTGCCAGATTAGAAGGAGTCAAAATGTTACTTGCATATGCTGCACACAAAAAGTTTAAAGTTTACCAAATGGATGTTAAATTTGCTTTTCTGAATGGGATACTTGAAGAAGAAGTCTACATAGAAAAACTTGAAGGGTTCGTTGATCCAGAAAACAAAGATATGGTATGTAGATTACATAAAGCTTTATATGGTTTAAAGCAAGCACTGAGAGCCTAGTATGAGAGGCTGCATAACTATTTGTTGAGTATTGGATTTGTTAGAATCAGTGAGAACAATAATCTATACATGAAAGGAAATTATGATGATACTATCTTGATTGTTGAGATATTTGTGGATGACATAATATTTGGAGGACAAGATCATATATGTAAGTCATTTTTTGATGAAATGAAAAGTGAATTTGAAATGTCTATGTTTGGAGAGATTAAGTTCTTTCTAGGCTTACAATTGATTCAACATAATGATGGTATATTCATCACACAATCTAAATATATAAAGGAAGTATTGAAGACATTTGGCATGGAAGATGCTAAACCTGTGGGAACACCGATGGCTACTAGATGTAAATTGAATAAATAAGATGGAACGACTGAGGTAAACCAGACACTGTACCGATCCATGATTAGTAAGTTAATGTATGTAGTTCATTGTAGACCTGATATAGCACATGCTGTTAGAATAGTTGCTAGATTTTTTGCAAACCCTAGAGAGTCACACATGGTTTCTACAAAGAGAATCTTAAGATACTTGAAGAAAATTAAAGATTATGGACTCTGGTATCCTAAGAAAAGCAAGTTTGAACTGAAGGTATACACCAATGTTGATTGGGCTAGAAATGTGGATGATAGAAAGAGTACCACCGGAGGAACATTCTTCTTTGGTGAAAGACTTGTTACATGGATAAGTAAGAAACAGTCTTGCATTTCCCAGTCTATAGTTGAAGCAGAGTATGTTGTTGCTGCTACTAACTATTCAAATATTACATATATCAAGCAAGTGTTGGAAGGTATGAATGAAGTAATCACTGAGTCGGTGATTATATATTGTGACAACACTAGTGCTTTTAATATTTCAAAGAATCCAGTGATGCACTCTAAAAGAAAGCACATATCTATTATGTATCACTACTTAAGGGAACAAGTACAAGAGAAGCAAGTGAAGATAGAATTTGTTACATCAAAAGAACAAATTTTTGACATATTTATAAAGCCTCTACCGAAGGATACATATGAATACTTGAGGACTAGACTTGGGGTCCATCCCCTGTCTATCGGTCACTAAGGTGATCTGGAGGTTGCATCAGCCTAATCTTATCAGAAGATCATACATGTTGATGCAACAGAGTTCACACTTTAGACTTATGTCTAAGGTTGTTAAAGGTTGAAGTACTGGAATAGATTTGCACATCAGTATACTGAGATACAGAGAATGCATTAGACAACAGAGAGTTACATGGCTACTATAGAGTTGTATGTTTTTATTGCTCTTTGGCATTGCTGTCAAAGGGAGAGAGATCGATATGAAGAATATGAAGCCAAGGACAAAGGGAGAGAGATATAGAAAAGGGAGAGCATTGAAGATCAGTTACTAAGAATAGAAGAAAACTTGCAAGCTGAAAAGATCATATTTGCAGAAGTTAGTCTGCACTTGCAAATGCTTTTATGTAACATAGTGATTAAACATATTAAGCTAGAGAGAGCTTGTACCGAGTTACAACATTTATTGATAGTGTTTTAGAATACATGTTTGCTATGTGTATGACATATTTCATATTGCTTTTGTTGCCATTAATGCCAAAGGGAGAGATTGATGAACTACAACTAATTTGAATAAATAGTATGACTTGAAGATCTGTGATTTAAGATCACTGAGTTGTTGATTAGATGTGTAAGATAATTAAATCAGTAATATGTTTTCATTGATGTCAACTAGTTTTGACAATACTTATCTTGTAAGTTACTATACCCAAAAATCTATAGAAAGAAGAAGAAAAGAGATGAAGAACATATATATCTACATGAGGAAGATGGAAATGACAAATAAGGATAAGGAATACACTGGTTAACTTATGAATGAGTCTATGACCTTATGTTATTGACTTGATTATGTTGCATTCATCTATGATGAAGGATAGAGAAAAATGCACAAAGCAGTGTGGTCGGTTAAAGAAGCAATTTCAGTATACACTGACGCAGTGTAGTGTATACGGAGAATAGTATAAACCAAGCTTGTGTTCACCGACACATTTCTTTGTTAACCGAGCAAGAGAAAAGAACTAAATGACTAGTTTAGCCAATGGAAGTTGATGAGCTGGAAAGTGTTATGATTATGAGGATGAAGTTAATGTTTGTTACAAAGATCGAAGGCTAACATAATTCAAAGAAGATATAAGGGATTGAAATAAAATGTGTTACTGACACATCAGCCGAGGAAGGTTTAAGCAGAAAAATCAACAAAGGAGATTAAGCGGCAAAATCTGATGGATGGAATTAAAACAGTTTACTTGTCTATTTAAGAGACTAGGATTTCATGATCAAATCATGCCAGAAGAAGGAGACTGTAGAGATATCACATGAACAAGCTTCATGCATGCCTAATCAAACTGGTTAAGAAGAACCGAACTACAGAGATTATCGAGCATCAGAAAGCTATAATCGAGAGACAATAAGTTACTGAATATTGATTGAAATAGAATTGATATATTGATCAGAGGATTTGAATGAGCTTAACATAGATATGATAATCTGCAATTGAAGTTTTGTTGTAATCAGATCACCTGTTGTTACATTTTAACCATTGTAAACAAATAAATCTCTTAACAGAGTGGACTAGAAAGTCTTGTAATGTCATTCATAGAGTGTACATTTGTTATCCTGTCAACCCCATAGTGAATGTTGGTTGGACGATAACGGTTGGTGTAAAATCCTCTAACAAGGTCACACCTCACAGTGTGTTTGTAACCTTTAACAGGGTTGGGTCTTCACCGACCTCACTTCAGAAGAGTGAACAATTTTTGGATTGACGGTCCCAGGTGGTTTTTCCCTTTACAGGGTTTCCATGTTAAATCTCTTGTGTTATGTGTTGACTTTGATAATTATTTGTTGTCATACTTTACATGTTGCATATTAGATTTGATCGGTAATCACTATATGTTATTAATTGGTAATTGGTATAAGCATAGACAGAATGCTATTTTATTTTACCGAGCTGCAGAAGTTTTAGTAAATTGTTTTTGGATATACATTTTGTGATTGGGACTGTGGATAACTGATTCACCCCCCTCTCAATTATTCTAACAATTTGTTGTGAACATGCCATTGGTTCAGTTTTGTAAATTCTTTTTGTGTTAAATGCATTTAAAATAAAGGTCTAATTCTGTAGACTGCTAGCAGGAAGGAAGATTTGACCTAGCATTCTATAGAATTAGATCTCTATCTATAGCTTTGTCTAATTCTATAGACTGCTAGGTCAAATCTTCCTTCGTGCTAGCAGTCTACAAAATATTATCATGCATTTAATCTTATAAAATTGCCAATTCTTAAGCATTACGCATAGTAATAGGCCAATCTTCATTGTCTTCATTGTGGGGAACAATGAAGATTTGTCTGATAAATAGCAGGTATTCTTTAGTATCTTATAATAATATGTTGAAAATTCTTAATCTATTTAAACAATTCTTAGTTTATTTAGTTTAATTTATTTAGTTATTTATATTTTACTATGATTTATTATTAAATTTTTATTTCAAGAACAAGACATCACACAAAATACACAGTGATATATATTAATGCAAAGTAACACCTGAAGATAAATATCTAGACTAATCACCGACTAGGATGCCGTTGGTGATTACACTGGATATTTATCTTCATTTGTTTTGTTTTAACATTTCATATTTCGTCGAAAGTTCGACCATTCTTTTTCGAAATGTAGCGTCATGGGTTTGGCATCCTGGTCGATCATGCCAAATATTTCGACCAACATTTTGTCAAAATTTCTACTAATTTTGGTCGGAATCTTCCGTCATGGGTTTGGCATCCTAGTCGGACAAACCAAAAATTTTGACCAATATTGGTCTAAATTTTGACTCAATTTTGGTTGAAAGTAAGCGTCATGGTTTTAGCATCCTAGTCACTCGGTCAAACATTTCAACCGACGGTGGTCGAATGTTCAACGGATATATCCTCCAATTGCTAATGTTAGTTTTGACCAAGTTTGGCGTAGAACATTCTACGGTAACACCGATATGTCAAAAATTCAACTAGAAAAATAGCGACAAGACCTTTAGTCGATAATTTGACCAAACTTGGTAGAAAATTTGACCAATTGATCATCGAAAATAGGTGCAAATTGTACTAGTGAGAGGAATTTGTATTAGTGGATTTACATCTAGTCCTACTTTTAGAGGTTGTTTTCTTTGATTTGAGACCACCTCCTTATAGTTGATTTTGGCATGGAAACTATGTGCCATAAATAATTGTGAGAAATGTGAGGGGTATAAAGCAAAGAGACTTTCATACCTTTCTTTATTAGAGTGTGAGATGTTGTAGTCGAGCTTCCTCTTTTTTCCTTATAATCGTATATGGATTATTTTTCATTTTGGAGTATCTCTCAAAGGAGAATGTTGGTTGAATTCAAAGGTCATTCAACGACTTGACTCTAGATATGGTTGTGAATGTCAGGCCCTGCCTCTCTATTTTCCCAATATCAATTGTTGCTTTTTGTAGCCTAAGGCCTTGAAATTTGTGTATGGTTAATGCTGATCCTACAATGATGCAAGAGGATTCTCATCAAACTCAAGATTGATAAATGCGAGGAAGTAAATATAATTCAAAAATCATCAATTTACCGTTACTTGAAAAACTCTGTCACATAAAAGGTGGTACTCGAATAAAGGCCTTGAATGTATTCATTGCTTGACTTGGTCTTCATAGAAGATATGATTAGTACATTACCATATAGATACGTAAAAGGTTTGTTCACACAAATATCCCAACAACTTTCAACTATTACTTCAAAAGGAACAGTATTCACGTGTCTGGTTCTTATCAGAATAAAGTATGTAAGGATGACCCATTTTATACTATCTCGCATAAAATTTAACTATATTCTTACTTACTACAATAGTATATATTTGAAAATGAGTTGGCCTCTTGGAAAAGTGGCGACATTCAATTTATATTGCACTCAGTGCTTTCTTAATATTAAAGGGGCGCATTAGAACTAGTTGAACTCTATTAAAAAAAGAAGAAGCTACATTCAATTTAGATTGGACTTATTGCTTTTTTTTTTAAATATTAAAAGGGCTTCATTTCTCTAGAAATAAAAGTTACATAATATTTTATTGTTCGATTTTTGTATAATTAATTTATATATCTAGTAATGAAGGAATATAATATTGAATATAAGAAATTATTAAAAATTTACATAATACATAAATAATAAAAAGATATAAGGGGTGATCCATTTAGAGTAGTAGTTGAAACACTTCATTTGTGAGGATTTCACAAAGGTTGAAACCCCTCCTAGGCTATTATACTCACATGCTATTTATATGTTTTCCCTTCAATTACTTCTTGAGTTGTAAATATTTTAAAATTTATTCTCACTTTTATTTGGAGCAACGTTACGTCACCAAAAAGGATTATTGTATATTCTTTTCGTTTTGTGGTTTTTATTTTGTTTTCTTTGAGCTCATTATGATATAATAAATTAATATTGTGGTCAATTTTTCTAGTTTAAAAATATAATAAATCAATATTCTAGCAATTTAATTAGGACTCAAATTTGTAAAGAGAAATGTGGTGCTTGTACTATTACGAATTGATAAATATATTCCAATCAATAAATGACAATTTGCTAAAGATTAAAAAAATTAATTAAATTGATTTTTTGCTTGATAGTTAATTAAATTGATTTTAACTATTACATGATGGATATTTTTATTAAAAAAATATATATATCTTGAAAGTTGAGTCTTTAAGTTTTTATTGATGACAATAGAAAGATCAAATTTTACAATTAATGTGTTTGAAAGATTTTAAATTTTAAATCAAACTTTAATTCCCAAACTCGATTGCATTTTATTAATAGAATTTATAATGCATGAATAAAAATCAGAAAATTGTTGTGATATAGATTGAACCAAATTACACAACTACCACATAGATTAAATCATATTCTAATAAATTTGATCGATTTAATTATTATTTTTTATCAACTTTATTTCTCTATAACAAACTCTTTTACCTTCATAATTTTCTCACATATTTACTTCAATACTATTTAACTTTTAATAAATACATATTATATAAATTAGAAAAAACCCACTAATTTATAAGAAATATTACAATATGATAATTTGTTTAATTTGTTTTTTTAACAAAATAAAAAGATCAACTTATGTTTTACCTCTGGTTGCTGAATAGATTGTCAATTGTAATTAATGTATTCCATTAATGTTGTATGGACAAAATGAGTTTTGTTCTTCAATAAATTTGGCTGGTCCTCGTCAGCGCGTTGGTAACTAACACTAATTGCCAAATCTGCTGCATGAGTTCGACTCCGGCCTGTGATGGAGAAGAAGCAACAAAAGACAATAATGGCGGTACTCTACAGTACCCCACCTTTTTACCTTTTTTCTCAGTTCAGCTGGGAAATTTATGAAGAGTATTCACACAGTAAGCACAGAACCTCCAAACGGTCAAGAATTTGTGAAGAGTGTCCTGCTGAATTTTAAGCATTGTCAACCCAAGTTCTAAAAGCATCAACAGTAGCTTTATTTTTGATGGGATCATATGTATCAAAATTGATCAAAGGTGGAACATTTTCAGAAAAGATTTGCAAAGGATCATGCATCTGTTGAGCACCATGTTGGACCATATTGACAGGTTTCCACTGTCCTGTTTTAGGATCAAACTGCTGTAATTTAGGCTTTGGGATATTCAAGGATAAAGCTTTACCTTGAAACTGACTCTGTAGTCGAGCTACATCAGCAGATGGGTCAGGAAAGTTACATGGACCCTCAATATGACCAAAGGGTTCACTTCCATACACATTTCAGAAGAAACATTCATCTCTTCTTACAAACATGTTCAAATTAGGGTTGAGACTTGGGTGACTTTGATAGATTGGAACTTTTGCATCTAAAGTTACTTTTTAATTTAAAGATGTATGCTTATTTAAATTGTTGTAATTGGCTATATAAAGATAAAGGTGTCAACATCTGTGTAATTTGACATTGGTTGAGCTCTTGTAATTTACATGAATATAAATAAAAAATGTCAACATCTATAAAATTTGATAGTGGCTATTTAGTCATAAGACTTTCTAATTTACTCTATAAGGGCAAAGATATCAATATTTGTATAATAAATTAATTTGCTTAAATAAAAAAATAATATTCATTAACTAAAAATATATATATTTATGCAAACTTTTACTAAACCATAAGACCTATAGTGAGAACATGTACAAAAAAAATTTACACCTCCATTATGTGATGGTGGGGTAGGAAAGAATAGAGGAAAGAAAACCTCGGGCACATATACATTATATTAAGGATGAAACTTTTTTTTTTAGAAAATAATTGAATTATCCATATATATAGATATCAATACTCTATAAATTATTAAAAATAACATCTAATCAAAATGTTAAACTTTTTTATAAATTATTTTTAAAATTTTATATAATTGATCTAAGAAAATCATGGCATTTATGACATTTAGACATAATTTTTACTATTCTTGAATTTGGCTGTACATTTTTCATCAATTTTTTAAATCAATCTATGACTAATTGTCAGAAATCAAAATATTTGAATAATTCCACTTTTTTCTTCCACGTTTTAAATCTACATTGTAACCCATTATCAAAAATCAGAAAACAGGATTAAAATATTAAAATTCTCCACTTGCCTTCTGTACTTTTGAATTTGTTCATATGCAGACAGGAAAAATGAGTTGATGGATTATATTGTATTTTTCAAGAGAAGAGGAAATTCTCAAAATCAGATGTAATGTTGTCAAAAGATATTTTCAATATTGTATTGAAAGTTGGCATTGACCCATGTTTCATGAGTAGTGGCTCACAAGAACCCATCTCTCATGAGAATGAATTGATCACTTAACATTCATTCCATCTAGATTTATTCTGGAAAATATCTCCTACTTATCAATTGAAGAAGAAATTTCAAAATTTAGACTATTCAAGGATTTATTATAGTTTTATTATTTTAGTATAACTTAGATTTCAAATCTTAAATAGATTATTTGATTATTTAGATTTTTTGTTACCAATATTCTAGATCAAATTCAATTATAGACCATAAGAGTATGATAACAAGAAAAGAAATCAAAAGAATATTAAAGATAAAAATAAATCTAATATTTAAGATTATACAATAAAATTTTAACAAAATATTATAGAAACTAATGTAATTGATAAACAATATCCAGTATAATAAAATAGATTTAGAAGCAACTCTAACTACTTGTATTCTGTCATTTTGTTCAGTTTTGTTGTTCTCTCACTCTCACTGTTGTTTCAGCTAATTTGTTTTCTGAATTTTAATTTAAGTAAAATAATAATAATAAAAATATAATACAATAATCATTTTCTAACATTTTTACCAACCAACTACATATTTTAAATTAAATAAAATTGCAACGGAATACTTAGGTTCAATCCTTGTGAGCTATAGTCTTTTCAGCGAGGGAGCTGTTGATAAATTGGAGAGCTCATCATCATCTAACTGTATAGAAAAATAATTAAACCAGGTTTAAGACATAGACTGCAAGGACAATCCTATAGGTTATTTACTGTTTAGCTTTATGGATGTTAAAATTGGTTATATTTCTACTTCTATCAATTTATATATGGGTTCAATTTATCTATGATATTTTCTTAAAGTACAAAAATTGAAAACTTAATAAAAAAGAAAAATATTACATGTAAATCATCCATATAATTGACAGCATATCAATTCAGACAAAAAAAGAAAAGATTAAAACTTTATAGATTTTACTTGAATACTAATTGATAAGAAAATATAAAAAAATTAATGACAAGATAAATTCTCACTTAAAATAATTGTTTGCTAAAATAATCAAATTGTGAAAAAGACAAAAAGTAATAATCATAATAACCTATTTCATACTAGATGAGAATATGCGAGATTAGACATAATGGTTCATATAAAATCTTAAGTAGCACATATTTTTGATATAATTGGCTAATTTGTATAGTCAACTACAATAAGTCATATGTTGACTTAGAGTGCATCTTGAACTAAGACGTGCATTTTAAATAATAATTTTTGACGTAGAGTGCATCTTGAACTAAAATTTGCATTTTAAATAATTATTTTTAATGTCTAAATGATTGCCATTGCATAAAATTCATAAATTGAAATATAGTCAATATAATGTAAGTTTACAACCATAAGTAGCCACATTGATAAACAACCAAAAATAGGGTAGAGAAAAAATATACATTATATGAAAATTGAAATCTAAATTTTATCTTCAAAGCTATAAGAAAATTAAAAGTTATTACGTATAGATTTATATTTGGAGTAGAATCAAAGAGACAGCTATACATATCATATTCAATTGTGTGAATTTTACAAGTGGTGAATTGGTATAAAAGTAGGGTGAATAAAAATATGCACTATATCATATTCAATTATTGTAGGTTCTAACAAAAGGGGCTTAAATTCATAAACTCAATGCAATAAAAATATCTATTATATTATACTCATGAGTGCATGCTATATATTGAAATCAAACTTCACTTTTTTTTGGCCAAAGGGGCCTTGATTCAAAAAGTGAAGTACAATAATCATCTAAGTTTGGCTATCACTTGATATTCCTAATTTGAAAAAAAGAATGTGATTGAAAGGAGGGTTATAGAATAAAATATACATCACACACACACATATATATATATATATATATATATATATATATATATATATATATATATAACTTTCACTTTTATATCACATCTTATTTGTATTGAAACAAAATAATTATTTTGAGTAATATGAAATGGAGCAATTGGTTTATTGGTATCAAATGTTAGTTGTGTAATGAATCATTCTATTGATATCATATGTTGGATATATAATGCATATGATTGTCAATAGTTCCAATAACATTAGTTATAGGATCATTTCTTAGTTTTCCTAGTGCTTAGGAGGAAACTGGAGTTGGCATGCTAAATAAGGGGAAATATCCACTTATCCCAAGGGGTAATCAAAGTATTGAAATGAAATTCTTCATTAACCAACTCCAATGTAATAAATATATGAGTGTTCTACGTTTGCATAATTCATGATAAATAAAATATCTACCTTTGGAGAAATTATCATATATAATCAATAAGTAATTTTATCTACTAATAGATATAGTTAACTAATAGAAATAAATCACATTCTAAACCGTGTTAACAATAATATCTATGCAAAAAAAATTTAAGATCAAAACTAAATAACTTTGCATAAAGAATATAGAATAAAGGACAAATCATTAGAAATAATTTAAACTATAGAAAATATGAAATATACTAACTGTGACAACAACATAAATAGTATTACTTACAGCTTAATGTATTATTTGATTAAAAATATTAAAAATAAAATGTTCCTTTGCAATTCTCAACTATTCAAATTCCTATCTATAATTTCTATAATTACCACTAGCCATGGTATCATTGCAACATAGCTAAACTCTAAGACAACTGGGAACAAACATATTATGATGCATAAATAAGAGAAGTAGAAAAAGGCACTTAAGCGGAGCAGGAATAGTGGACCTAAATGCATCTCACATTGAAAATAAAATGCTTAGATCTCACATGCCAATGCTCATCTAGTATCTTAAATATTAGTTGTTAAATCTACAATAGTAATCTTTATATTTTCTATGCACAAGACTTTTGTAGAGACAATTTACATTACATTGTGTTGTGTGATACTCTTAAAAGATCACTTATTTACTTACCTTTATATATCTAACATGTAATTTTCTTTTGAATTCATGAAAATATCTAGGCACCATCTCTTATGAAAATCACTCCTAATTATTTAAACATTTTTGGTGTTTCCTAAAAACTAAAGTTATATATGTCCATGCACAAAGACACCTTGTAGCTTTTAACATCTATCATAAGTAACTTTAATATCATAAATACTTTGATGAATGTCCATATCCTATTTGAAAGCTTCCATTCAAGAAAAATACTTGTCATGAGTCTAAATGATATTCATCTATACAAATATGTACCTTGCCTATAACGAAGGGTTTTAGACATTATATAACTGGTTTAATATTTATCTTACACTCATTTTCATTGATTATGATATTTCTAAAAAATTGACTATGAAATTATTTTGTTAAGAGAAAAATATGATTTAATATTTAACATTTTATATAATTAACAAACTCACTAAAACTTTAGAAATTTGTAGAAATTATGTTGTCAAATAAAGCAAATATAAAAATGCAAGATATGTACGTGTAAACTATATCTTGCAGCAAATAATTTTACAAAAATGAAAGTCATGATTTTCCAATAAATTAATTGACTAATTAATAAATTAATTTATTTATTTATAATATTTAAAAAACTAAAATAAAGATTCACAAGTATATTTAAAAGTTTTTTAGACTATTGTACAACATTCTTTATTTATTGTATGTGGAAGCAATTGAATTATATAGATGTGAGTTTGTTTGTCTTTATATAGTAGACAACAATAATCTAAGTAAAAAGCCATCTGAACTAAACAATGTCCTAGAATTAAGGTGTAGGGGATCTTTGAAAATTATCTTTCAATTAAACAATTTGATATCCGAGGATCTCATTAAGAAGTCTATATGAGATTGGAGATTTGAATTATTACATATCATCATCTTTACCAAACATGCTTTGACTAATACTGTTCATATACTTGATAAAAAGAAAATTTAATTGGCTTGTCCTCTGCGGCAATGTGGAATGCAACTTTACTTTTAGTTGAAATTGCATGAGTTCGACTCGCCTAGGGTGTGACCATCCAAAATCCATCAAAAGTGGTACTCTCTAGTACCCTGTTTCTTTTTCCCCTTTACACCAAAACTGAGAAAATAAGATACATATGATAATATCTAAGATGACCATCTCAGAGATGCAAAACAAGTCAAGTGAATGGTCAACAAGAATAAAAAGGTAAGAAGCTATTGAGGAATAACACACAATCGACTAATGACCATTATATGCAAAAAAAACATGTCGATAGTACTATAAGGAACAAGGATAACGGAAAATTTTTTGTCGTGATGCCTACTGCTACCGAGAGGTTTCCTGCCCAGCGGTTTGAATGTTTGGATGCTGCGGCCAGACCTGTTGCCAGTGATTTGTCTGCTGGCTTGGTGCCTGGGTCCTCTTGTTCTGTGCCTGGGTCTTCTTCTCTGGACTCTTTGGGTGTTGCAAAATCCACCGATTTGGGCGGTGTTGCTCCTGCTTCAGCTGGTGTTTCAGTGTCCTACGCTAATGTTGCAGCTTATGAAGCGGGAATCCATGGCCCTAACCCTATTGGTAGGGGGGTTCCTGGTCTCCTCTGGTGTAACTGGTTTTGGTATGTAAACCCATTAGAGTTAAGCTTGATTCTGAAACTGTGGATGAGATTAAAAAAAATGCTAATGATTTCTCTTCCCATGCTGCTATTTTTTGTTTTAGGGGCTTATGGCTCTCACTCTCTAATTTACATGCTTGGATCTCCAAGCATTGGGAACCCATTCTATCTGATGTGGTTCAGATTTACCCTATGGCTAGGGTTTTTTTTATTATTAAGTTTGAAAATGCGGAAGATAGGAAAAAAAATTTGTGTGACAGTTGCTTCACTTGGGATGAGCGTTTTCCCCTAATGGCCAAACCTGAGTATCAGGGGTTTGATCCTCTCTCAGAGACATTCAATAAAATACCCTTATGGGTTAGGTTGTTGAATCTTCCCCTCCACCTCTAGTTGGATTCGGTTTTGGAAACTATGGGTGAGGCTTTAGGAGACTTCCAAATGGTGGATTCAGACTCCTCTGAAATTTTTAAGACTAATTATGCTCATATTCTAGTGGAGATTGATGTTTCTAGGGGTCTCCCTGAGCAGATTATTTTGGATTCCCCTGTGGGCTCTTGGATCCAAAATTTGGATTATGAGAATATTTCGTTCAGATGTAGGAAGTGTCACAAGATAGGACATTTGGTTGCACGGTGCGTATCTAACAAGATCAAATCAAATAAATTTCCATCTTGGTGGGCGGGGGCCTCTAACCACCACTATACGGTTCGGAAAACCTCTATGGATGGGGGCTCAAATTTGAGCCCATCTCAAAATGATCATGCTATGGTTGATGCTTCAGCTTCTTCTGATGTTGTCTTTGCTACTGCTGGTGATGGTTCTGATGTGGCTTTGGCTCATGAGGTTGTTGCTGTCCCTTCTGGTGCTGCTCCTACTTCCCCTATCCAGATTGCTGATGTTGCCCATGTCTAGTCCACTGGTGTTGTCCCTGTTTCAGCAGCCTTGTCCACGGACACTGCTATTTTTACTGCTCCCTCTATTGTCTTTGGTTCCGTCGATGATGTCTTTGGTCTAGCTGATGCTTTGGGGGCTAGAGCTGTGAGATCTTCTGTGACCTTCCCTTTAGTGGGCTTGTCTAGCTCTCCTTTGGCTTGGTAGAAGGATGTCGATAAGGTGGAGGATGGATGGACCACAATGAAGGGGAAAAAATTTAAACCTTCCACTCCTTTTGATATGAACTTACGATCACATAAGGATGGGCAAAAATATAAATCTTGATAGCCCTTGTTTGTTTTTGGTGTGGGCTTCTATCCACTTGGTAGGAACATTGGTTTGTTCCTTTGGTTTGTTTGGTGGGGCACCATAGTTGTTTTGGTCTTTAATTGCAAAATCTATTTATGCTATTGTATAAGGTTTCGGGTCCTTTCAAAACCTATTTTTACGTAATCAAAACACACAGTCGACTAACCAACAAACAATGCTTTCTGGTGCGTCCTCGTGGTGTAACATTTTTTTATGCACTATTTCTGATGTGCCCTCACAGGTTCAACTTCAGCCCTCAGCCAAGAAAATTAAGTAGCATAAAAAGCGGTACTCTCTAGTACCCTAAATTATTTTCTCAACTATCTTTTGTCAAATCTAATGTGTCACTTTTGGGACAATCAAATCCGAAAGATGCTTCATTTTGGAATGCGATACTTATAGCGATATCATGATCAATTATGTTAATATTTTGACAATTGGTTTATGGTATAGTCTTTTCAATGAAGGCATAGATGAAGAATTGGGGGTAGCTCATCATCATCATGTATAGACAAATAATTGGGTTGATTAAGACAAAGATTGTAAGGTTGACTGTCTCAGAGACTATTTAATGTTTAGTCTTATGAATGTTAAAAAATTTCATTCTTCATCCAATATCTATGATTCAAAGTGTATAAATGTCTCTCCCCTCTCTTGTTTAATTGTACACAAGTGAGACAATCTTGGAGCAAGCTCTTCAAGACAATTTGCTATATCATAATTTGGCTCATCCTCACCCACTTTGCCTAATGTAGTATTTAGCAAGGCTTACATGAGAGAAAATGTTACCCCATTTAAGAGGATCATGTGTCCTATAGAAAGACAAATATCATCAAGCATTTGTGAAGTGTCATTTAACTAGTATTGTATTCATGGTCTATCAAGAATGGTATGAAATTACTTGTCTTTAGCAAGATTGATATGAAAGAGAATGACTTAGTTACAAGTAATTATTGTTCTACGGATCTCACTATGTCTTGCATGATGTCATAAGAACATTTTAAAGCAACACCAAAATATTGTGAGATGTTTCTCTCATTTCTATTTACTTTCTGTGCGAAAATGCGCCTTGTAGTGGACAAAGAAAAAGTGCCTGTCGCAGAGGAGAAGCGTGCTCTGGTAGACATGGATGCAAATGTTGAGGGATATGATTCACAGTTTGTGTTCTCATATAACACTCTGATTCTAGGATATCCACGAAGAGGATTTGTTGAGAAGGCTTTAAAAAGATCACGGAAATTCAATTTGCAGGTGTAAATCCAAACTCATCAAATTATGCCAACATTATGTATCTATGCAGTGAGATTGTGTTTGCAAGATGGTGCTAGAAGGAACATGAATGATACATTATATTATGACTGTGCTCTCAGATGCACTAATTCCATGAGACACCAATACATTGTTTCAAGATAAAATATGCCAATCAAAAGATACTACACAATTTTGGAAGAATAAACATGGTTTAGCTTTTAAATTGGAAACGATAATGTAATATTAAGAGACTTGCATAGAAATGAGAGTGATCAGAGACTTTTTACAACATTTATTTTCATCTCATCCTATTTTTCTCTCGCCATTTGTTATTCTTTTTTGCTGGAGGCTTTGTGGAATAGTACTTTTTGCAATTTTTAAAAATCTAATTACACAATAAATTAAACTTTGCCTAAAGATTAAAATTTGTTTTTTAATATCTTTTTTTTTTCAATGAGGACCCACTCTTTCACACACATTTTGGGTTTGGAATTTGATGCCACATTTTAAGGGAAACTATTTTGTGGCATGATGCCATCACTTGCACATGTTGATTTTCACAACTTATGGCTATAAACTTATAGTCACCACAAGTCGTATTTTCTTATAACCTCAAAGCATTGACCCTTTCATGGACCTTTAAAATTATAGATGGTGACATTATGCCACTAAATGTAGATTCGTGTGCACATACTACTAGAAAGGATCAAATCAAAACCAAATTGATTAATATTACAAATTTAAGATCTTTTCTATGATAATTTTCCTCCTAGAAAACTGAAGTCATTCATCAAGCCTATATATTTTCTTAATAGATTTTCTAGGAGTTATTCAAGCTTTTGGTTCACATTAGCAAGCTTTCTAAGCCTAAGAGCCCTCTCTTGTGTAGGTAAAGTATCTTTAAAAAAATTTGATGTGATTTTATGTTATCTTTCACCTACCCTAGATTGGTTTGTGATAACAAGTAATCTACATGATATTTTTATGAGTATTGCAAACGATAGAGTTCTAGGTTGTCCTGGTTTCACCTATGAATTTTTTTATAAGGCATTAGGATAATGTTAGTGGTGATCTTTTAAAATTCTCCAAGAAGCATATTGTTTAAATTTTGAGCATGTTGTGTCAAAAGGATTAGCATACAACACCATAAGAACTAATGTTTTGGAATTTGGAGCCTAGGGAAATTTTGACACTTATTTTAACTATTTAGTATAGTTGTTGTTTCTTTGTGATCCCATGTAGAACCATTTAAGTTTTGTTTATCTTGAATATTTTTCTTGTCCTTTTCCAAATTAAAAGAAAATGGCGAAACACAATTCAAACAACCCAAAAACATTTGAATTTTCTTTTTATCTAGATCAAAACATCTAAGAGTTCTTTATTTTTTTATAGCACATGTGATTGCAATTTTATCTTTCCTCTATTCAAGTGTAGACCTAAGAAATAAATTTGTATTCTCCTATTTGTGTTTTCTTTACTGAAAGATAAATCCCATTTTGTACAATGGAAGAATATAATCTTTCTAGATGACCGATGTGGTGCTTATCATTATCTTAAAAAAAATATTATGTCATCTATATAAAAATCACAAATCATTTTAAATGTCTTTGAGTTTGATCCATTCTTCTCTTGAAATATATTGATGGAAGAGCATCCAAGATGTAAGAGAAATCTTGCATCACCCAAAATAGTGTTTAGTTTTTCAATAAGGGTGATATTTTGGTAAGTTTACTATTTTTAGTAAGTTTTCATATGTGCATACTAGAACTTGAAAATTGGTCTCAAAGAGCTGAATGGGAAAATATAATGACACAAAAAAGAAACATGTCAATATCTTGTACATCATTTCAAAGATATTAATGTATTAGGGTTTGAAAATGGTATAAAATATTCATCTTGAATTTCAAACCATTAAATGATCAAATGGGACATTGACAAGGATTGATCATTTCATGATCTAGGAAAAGCACATTGTAGATCTCTTTGAGTTCTTCAATTTAAAGAAAAAAGGGGTCTCCATTGGCTTCCTAGATCATAATTTATGGATTTTGGAAATTGTCCACTTTAGGGAGGAAAAAAATATCAAAATATTTTGGTGAATATCAAAACCCATTTTAGGCATATTTTGAGGCAAGAGAAACCAATCTCTACAACTCTGTAACCTTGGCAATCAACAAAATAACCAATCTTCATTTGTAACACCATAACTTGATCAAATTATCATGTCAACAACTCAAACTTGTAATGAGCTATGTAGGCAACTTCTACATCATCCCATGATGTACATGACTCCTCATCTTCGGTAACCATCCTTTTCCATGCGTCTGAATATACTATGTTACTAGAAAAATTGCATATCTGACAAAAAAACAACGTAACAGATATCGAAACATCCAAAAATCATAGTAGACATGTTGACATCAATAAAAACACATCCAACTTTCCAACATAGAGAACTCTCAATGTATCCTTAATCATCTACCAAGCAAGGTCTTAGGGCCACGTAGGACTTCAAGCCGACCGGATGTATGTAGGAGCTTTGAATAGGAGATTTTGTAAGTGTCCAAACTGATGCAGGTATAGTATGGGACCATGATATAATCATGGAAACCAGCTAGGAAGTGATCACACTGTACATCTAGACCAAAGCATCTCCCTACTAGACCAACATACCTCTATAAGGTTGATAAACGGTGTCTCCCATCCCTAGGTGATCTATAATCAATCACCAATGCATCTAGTTGCTAAATATATACTTGCCTCATCACAATGGATAAGCATGAGCATCAGGAGGCTAGGTGTCAATCCTAGGCTAAGCATAGCCCACTGACTAGGTACATGTGATATTCTCAAACATCCAAATCTATAAAAGTGTACATGTAGCAATGCTATGATACTTATGATGTACATAGAGGCAGAGGTCATATTAAAGATGGGCTAGCATGTTGCCACCCCAAGTGTAGATATTTCCTCTCTCCTCCATGGCTTAGATGCAAGGAACAAGACTCCTTGGTAAGTGAGAGCCGCATCCATCAGTGACCACTTATAAAGCCACTATGGTGTTCAAGATATGTCTAAAGAGGGGTTCCTGGACATGTCCTTTCTCAAGCCAAAAAAAGTAGATATGTCTAGAGTTGTCAACTAAATGAAAAGACCCCCATAGTTTCTCATTTCATATCTCCTATGCAAAGTAAACACAATCTTTGGTAATCGGATCCCCACATATAGGGAAAGAAAGGATGTCATAGATATTGATCAATATCATTATCATCTCCCTAGCGGGTAGATGAAAGGACATCAAGTTTGAGTCACATTTCACTATCAATGCCATCAACATAGGTGCATGAAAGCACATTTCAGAGAGCTAGTAGAACCACTAGAGGCCTACCTCCCTACTAAACAAAGTATCACTCACTCCACATTTGACAACTCCTCCACTCGACCATGGAGCGTGTTCAACACATGCCCCTTTGTGTGCTCTTGAACCTCTAGAAGGGTTTGCATATATAAACAATGAAGATGTATTAGAACATGCACTTAATAAATCATCAAATAATCTATTCTACATACTCAACTTTTCCCTCTAAGTCTATTGGATGAATGTGCGAGTAGAGTACATCAACATGACTGGTGTCCATGGATGCCAACATAGAATCTGGACACTAGCATGAAAGTCCCTCCCAAATGAACGTTCAAATTAGGGACATGTGCAAAAATTGGATGAATGCAATGCACCAAAAATTAAAACAGCTATAAAATGAATAAAAATAAATAAAAGTCAGTCAAATAAAGCCCACCTCATTCTATGGCCACTTGTTCTACCCCACGACAAAATGTAGTTCCTCGATCCAGGTAGCTTGAAAGACTTGTTTGCAAGATATTTTTGTTGAGATGCTATGAAAAATCAACAAAATCATCACAATGAATAGTGGAAATGAACCTTTTAGGGGCCTACATAATGCATATATATAGTTTGGAATTGGCCCAAAATGTGAAAAAAAAATTAAGGTTGATCTGGCTCTAAATTCCTTCCTATTTTTCCCCACCTAGGGACAAAAACAAGAGGGAAGATATTTCCCTTACAAGTGATTTTTCATTTTGTCTAGAACTAACATCTTTTAAGAATTCTTCCCACTAGGGTGACTTCTTCTATTTTTTAGCAGAAAAATATTTCATGTTACATATCGTATCACAAGAATTGTTGTAGTTCCATGTTGAATGTTGGGAGAATCACTTGCACCTACCTAGTTGGCTTCAGTGATATCTATAGGTGTATCTTTCAAGACAATAAATGCATTTAATGCACTATATGAACTTAATGAATTTATCTTTGAATGACTTTAGAGTGCTCGACCCCTCAAGACAATCAACTCACTAAAGTAGGGGCAAAATATATTGTCGTAAAATTTGTATCCTCTGCATTTATGGCACCTAAGCATTTAACCCTATGCATTTGTAAAAAATACTCATTAAATAATCATAGTTTGACATCATGAATCTCAAGAGCAAAGCATCGATGACCCCTGGTCCAAATTTTGAGCCGATAAGACAACAATGCAATGCACACTCATCCCTGTACAGTTCAAAATTAAGAAAGAACATTTTCACATATTAAATTTATTTTGATGCATGTCCCTTCTCTTAGGCATGTACAAAATGGCTATCATCGCCCATCATAAGCAATGAAATATTTCATTTTCCTCATCTGATCTCTCTCTAGCTCTTGAATTCTAATATTTAACTCACACTCTCACTTTTGGTCACTCAAAGCGAAGCTCTACCAAACCCATCACACTACCTATTCTTCTCATCATCTATGGAGAGGGATCTCTATTGCATAACATCATCCCTTATCTCTCTCATTTAATCATGTAATTTTATTATAATTAAATTGATCTATTGTTATTTATCTTTGTGCATCATTTATCTATTGTGTAGTAGGGGCTTTCCTCCCTCAAGCGATGTTCATTTTTACTCTTTGTTTTTATATTTCTTCTCCTTTTGTAATAGGGGTCTTCCTCCCTCACATAAGGTTTATTTATATTTCTTGTCTTGCATAATAGGGGTTTTCCACCATTAGGATGGTTTGTTTCTATTGGTTATCTTCATATCAATTTTATCATGATCTATCTATCTAGCTATCCATGGAGGTGGAAACGTTAAAGCGAGGGTTTGACTGCAACAAGACCCTATATGGCCCATAATAATTTTCCCTTTTCATGTGTGTGTAGGTGACGAACAAGTTTTGGAAGTGAAGAAGACCAATCTATGATCAAGCTAGAGGCATTCCTTTTTTTTTTTTTGATAGAGAGGAATCCAACACAATGTGCAAAAATTTATGTGGTGTGCTATTGTCTGAGGCTGAGAACTTAAAACTTCCAAGATATGTTGTTTAATTTTTATATTTTATATGTTTATGTAGTCAAAATATGCATATTTTTTAACAACTTTTAATCACTCAACCTTTTCTATTCTAGCACATTATTTTGTATTTGAGCATAGTTCATGTGTATGATTATTTCTTTTTGTTACATTGATATTATACTTCAAGTTATTTTATCTATATTGCAAGATTAGATTTAGTTTGTTTCAAGTGTCGTAATCTCATAGCTCACCAAAGTGCTAGTAGAAGTGAGGTAGTGTAAGGAATATTTTCTCTTTGGAAGGTAGTGAATCCCTTGCTCTACACTTGGTAGTATCCATAAGCAGTTATAAATGAGCTGGAAGATTTGGATTTTCAAAAAACATTAAGTCATTCAAGATAAAGATTACTACTTGATTTCCAATGGATTCTAAAATATCAAACTTCCTATAATCTAATGAAAGACTGTGCAACTAAATCCATGTACATATAAATTTTATGATGGTATCTGTGGGGTTGAAATTTTGGCACCAAGCTTGCCTATCATAGGCAAGCCTACACTGTTGTAAAACCAATGTTTCTTAAGAAATACTGAATTTCTATTTTCTATAGAATCAAAGATTACAACATAGAATCCTTTTCCTTGATCTATGAGCAAAACATCATTTACTCCACACCAATGTTAGATTCAACCCATTTAAATAGTATTTTTTCTTCAATGGAGATATTCGAGAAGTTACATATTTAAGCTTTTTGTCGAAGATTTGTGTCTATGGAGAAATAACTACTTCTAGAAGAGTTACTTTTAGCTTTGTATTCCTCTGAATGTCCCCCAAAATCTTGTTAGATGATGGTTCTTCACCCAAAAATGAACTCTGAGAATCTTGTTCCAATAAAGCTTCCCTCATCGTGGTCTTTTGCACCTTCTTAACCCATACCAGTCTTCCTTTTGTCCTTAGAAGTTTAAAGAGATGTTATTAGAGAATGTGGCCGGTATATTTGAGCTTTGTTTCCCCTAGGTATTTTATTATTTGGGATAGAAAAAGATTGCATCTGAGTTCTTTCTTAAAATCCCTAACTTTTTTTGCAAACCTATTGAGATATTTGTGTCGTGGAAATTCTTCAACCAAGTTCAGTTGAATGTCCAGACCTTGACCAGTATTAAGAAGCCCTAAATTTGTCTTTTTAGCTAACAAATTATTTCTTACTTTTGAAATTTCCCAATATTCAAGAGACCACCAAAACTTATGGGGAAAGGGGGTTTAACTGGAATACCAAAGGTCCAGGTTGGAAAGATGGGGATATTGTTTGGATAAGTTGTTGAAACTGTACTTGTGATAGCATTATGTGTATCGTGACTTGGATAAAACTAGCTTGAATTGGAGAAATTCCTTTCCTAAGAAAATATTTGTGCTCCCCAAGGCTTGCCAAAACTGTCCAAAACTTCCTTCTGCTGCAATGATCAACATCCATACCCTCCTAACAGAAATTGATTTGGATTCATGGCAGTTCAATTGGTATTCCTCTCGTCTCTCACCTGCTCTCCGTCAACCATAAACTCATTCAATCTAAAATTAGAATTTAAATAATAAATGACTTTTATTCACACACTATCATCTCTACCTATCATACTCAATCAATTTAACTACAACCTTTCAACATTGTTACAAAATAACATTATACAATTACAAAGACAACTAATGTTCACATGATAGACCAGGACAAAGAGAACTACCGTTGATTAAAGTTTATGGAAGAATAGAAGATGAAGTCTTGTGGAGCAATGTGGAATGCAGTTCTATTAATAGCTAGAATTGAACGAGTTCGACTCGCGCAAGCTCTGGTCATCCAAAATCCATCAAAAGCGGTAATCTCTAGTACCCTGCTGCTATTTTATTCTGGCGTTCAGTGTTTTTGGTGATGTCTGCCATTAACATTGCGTGGAAGAGACAAACAGTGATACTGAAACCTTTCAGGGATTATTGGAATTGTTTTATTTTATAATATATACATTTTGTTTTGGTGTAACAAAACATCTTCAATTAGTATATGTAAAGCTTTTTAATGACAAATATTTAGATGGTAATCACATCAATGAGGAGGATTCATCATTTATGAGCAACTTTCATGATGCAAGAGGCACTTTCCTTTGCGTTGCAACCTCGAAATTCAAATACAAAACCACTCCCAGCTACTTAGAATACAACGCAATGACATGCAACAATGTTTCAACTTTTAACAATAGAGAAAAAAAGGGATAAAATCCTAAGGTGAACATGTGGAGAGGCTAAATCAGAGGTATTATAGCATTATGAATGGATAAAATAATTGTTGAATGTGGTAATCACAATATCTGTATTAATCACCATTTAAGAGATTTTAAGCCAATTAAGTGAATGGTCAACAAGAATATGAAGGCTAGAAACTATTGGGGAATAATAGACATAGTCTATTAAAAACAAATTGGCTAGTCCCTGTGGTGTCACGGTAGATACTTGACTGTCTGCTGAGGCAACATCGGTTCGACTTCAGGCCTGAGCAAGGACTAAGGAAGCATAAGAGGCGGTACTATTTAGTACCCCGTTTTTTCTCAACCTTATATAGTTTTTTTCAAAAGCGTATGTAAAGAATTTTATTATGTGGGAAGCTAAAATTTATAATGTTCAATTAAGAAATAATTCTCAATTCTTTTGTGCAATTGGATGGTGAGAATGATTGAAAGAAACATTATAAGAGAGGGACATCAAGGAGAAAATATGTTAATGTCTCACAGTTGATTTGTGGTATAGTGAGAAATTGGACTAGCTGACTATCATTGTGTAAAATTTATTGATTGAAATATAATTAATATAACATAAATTTACAACCATAAGAAACTACACCGATAAGCAACCAAAAATAGGGTCAAAAAAGACATGTTATATCATATGTAAAATTGTGAACTTGATAAAAGTAACTTTAATGCCAAATCAAACTACACATTATATTATACTCAAAATTGTAGATTATAACGAAGGGGCGCTAAATTCATAATCTTAATGCAATAAGAATATCTATTATACTCATGATTTCATGCTCTATACTATAATCAAACTTCACTTTTTGGCCAAAAGAGTCTTCATTCAAAAAGTGAAGTAAATTATCATGTATATTGATTCAAAAAGTGAAGTACAATCATCAATAATTCCTTCTCGACCTTAGAATGAAGCATAAATGGCGGTACTATCAAGTACCTCATATTTTTTCTCAACCTTAAATATAGTTTTTCAAAAAGCCTGTACATGTGGGGGGCTAAAATTCATATTATTCACTTAAGAACTAATTCTCATCAATTCTGAGTGAAATTGGATGGTGGAAACGATCGAAAGAAACTTTTTAAGGAAGGGTGTGTATTTTTTGTATATCCAAAATTGTTGAATTTGGAAGACACTTTATTTTGGAATGTGATGTTTATAGTGGCATCAAAAAGAATTATGTTAATGTCTTGACAATTGATTCATGGTATAGTCTTTCCATGAGAGGATGCTTAGAAATTTAGGTAGCTCATCATCATCTTGTATAAAAAAAAACTAAACTGCTTAAGATGAAGATTGCAAGGTTGACTATCATTGTGTAAAATTTATAAATTGAAATACAATTAAAATATAAATTTACAACCTTAAGAAACTACATCGATAAGCAACCAAAAATAGGGTAAAAAAAAGACATGTTATATTATATGTAAAATTGTGAACATGATAAAAGTAACTTTTATGCCAAATCAAAATACACATTATATCATATTCAAATTATAGATTCTAATGAAGGGGCCTTAAATTCACAAGCTTAATGCAAAAAATATATCTATTATACTCATGAGTTCATGCTATATCCTATAATCAAACTTGACTTTTTTAGCTGAAGGGGTCTTCATTCAAAACGTGAAGTAAATTCATCATGTAGGTTGATTTGAAAAGTGAAAATGTTCTAAATTTGGTCAAGTAAATTGTGATTGAAAAGGAGAGTAGAGTCAAATATACACTAATACTAATTTTATTTTATTTATTTTTAATTTTTAGAAAGGAACATTGGTCAAGCAACAAAGGTGAAATAGAAATCTTTAAATTATATAAATGAGAATTTTAATTGTTTGGTAAGTCTTTATATGATAAACTACAATAACCTAAACAAGCATGCATTTAAACAAATATCCTACAATTCAACAGTAGTATGTAACGAAAAAAAGAAGACAATATCATTGGCTTGTCCTCTGCAGCACGGTGGAATGCTGTTCTTCTGATAATTGCACTTGCATGAGTTCGACTCGCCCATGGTATGATCATCCATCAAAAGCGGTATTTTATAGTACCCTTCATTTTTTCCCCTTTACACCAGACGTGAGAAAATAAAAACAACCAATTTAGCATTACGAAAATGCGAATCATTTTTCTTACTTTCAGTATTTTGCTGATGGCTGCCAATTAAATCGACACTCTTTCCTCGCAGTAATATTGGGTAGAAGGCATGAATGATTTTAGCGACCTATATTAACATTCATAAGGGTGTCTCATGTCATTGAAAAGACAGTAAGAAGAGACCTGCAAGTGAAGTACATAAAGTTTGTAAGTCAGATGCAAAGGTTGTAATGAGATTGTGTTTGCAAGATGACGGTAGAATGATACAATACATTGTGACAGTGTTCTAGATGCACTAATTCCATGAGAAACCAATACATTGTTTCAAGATAAAATATGCCAATCAAAAGATACTTGACAATTTTGGAAGAGTAAACATGGTTTAGCTTTTAAATTGGAAACGAGAATGTAATATTAAAAGACTTGCATAGAAATGAGAGTGATCATAGACTTTTCACAAAATTTATTTTCATCTCATCCTATTTTTCTCTCGTTATTTGTTATTCTTGTTTGCTAGAGGCTTGTGAAATAGTACTTCTTACAATTTTTAAAAATCTAATTTCACAATAAATTAAACTTTGTCTAAAGATTAAATTTTGTTTTTGTAATACTTTTTTCTTTCAATGAGGACCTATTCTTTCACACACTTTGTGGGTTTTGAATTTGATGTCACATTCTAAGGGAAATTATTTTATGGCGTGATTCTCTCACTCATACATCTTGATTTTCACAACTTATGGCTATAAACTTATAGTCACCATAAGTTGTATTTTCTTATAACCTCAAAACTTATCAATCATTGCCATGCTTGAGCATTGACCCTTTCATGGGCCTTTAAAATTATAGATGGTGACATTATGCCACTAAATGTAGATTCGTGTGCACATACTACTAGAAAGGATCAAATCAAAACCAACTTGATTAAGATTACAAATTTAAGATCTTTTTTATGATAATTTTCCTCCTAGAAAATTGAAATCATTTGTGAGGCATATATATGTTCTTGATAGATTTTCTAGGAGTTATTCAAGCTTTTGGTTCACATTAGCAAGGTTTCTAAGCCTAAGAGCCCTCTCTTGTGTAGGTAAAGTATCTTTAAAAAAATTTGATGTGATTTTGTGTTATCTTTCACCTACCCTAGATTGGTTTGTGACAAAGGGTAATCTACATGAGATTTTTATGAGTATTGCTAATGATAAAGTTCTAGGTTGTGATGGCTTCACCTATGAATTTTTTAAAAGACATTAGGATAATGCTAGTGGTGATCTTTTAAAATTCTCCAAGAAGCATATTGTTTAAAGTCTGAGCATGTTGTGTCAAAAGGATCAGCATACAACACCATAAGAACTAATGCTTTTGGAATTTGGAGCCTAGGGAAATTTTGACACTTATTTTTACTATTTAGTATAGTTGTTGTTGCTTTGTGATCCCATGTAGAACCATTTATTAAGTTTTGTTTATCTTGAATATTTTTCTTGTCCTTTTCCAAATCCCAAGACAATGGTGAAACATAATTCAAACAACCCAAAAACCTTTGAATTTTCTTTTTTATCTCTCAAAACATCTAAGAGTTCTTGATTTTTTTTATAGCACATGTGGTTGCAATTTTATCTTTCCTCTATCCAAGTGTAGACCTAAGAAATAAATTTGTAGTCTCCTATATGTGTTTTCTTTATAGAAAAATAAATCCCATTTTGTACAATGGAAGAATATAATCTTTCTAGATGAGGTCGATATGGTGTTTATCATTATCTAAAAAAAACTATTATGTCATCTATATAAAAATCACAAATCATTTTAAATGTCTTTGAGTTTGATCCATTCTGCTCTTGAAATATACTGATGGAGGAGCATCCAAGATGTAAGAGAAATCTTGCATCACCCAAAATAGTGTTTAGTTTTTCAATAACATGACTATATTTTGGTAAGTTTACTAGATTTTTAGTAATTTTTCATATATGCATACTAGAACCTTAAAACTAGCCTCAAAGAGTAGAATGGGAAAATATAATGACACAAAAAAGAAACATGTCAATATCTTGTACATCATTTGGAAGATATTAATGTATTAGGGTTTGAAAATGGTATAAAATATTCATCTTGAATTTTAGACCATTAAATGATCGAATGGGACATTGACAAGGATTGATTATTTCACAATCTAGGAAAAGCACAGTGTAGATCTCTTTGAGTTCTTCAATTTAAAGAAAAAAAGGGGTCTCCATTTTCTTCCTAGATCATAATTTATGGATTTAAGAAGTTGTGCCACTTTAGGGAGGAAAAACTATCAAAATATTATGGTGAATATTAAAACCCATTTTAGGCATATTCTGAGGTGAGAAAACCAATCTCTACAACTCTATAACCCTGTAATACTGACAATCAACAAAATAACCAATCTTCATCTGTAACACCATAAATTGATCAAATCATTATGTCAGAAACTCAAAATTGACATGCACCATGTAGGCAAATTCTACATCATTCCATGAGGTACATGACTCTTCATCTTCAGTAACCTTCCTTTTCCATGCATTTGAACATGCTACGTTACTAGAAAAACTGCATATCTAACATACAAACTATATAACAGATATCAAAACATCCAAACATCATAGTAGATATGTTGACATCAATAAAAAAACATCCAACTTGCCAACATAGAGAACTCTCTAGTGTATCCTTAATCATCTACCAAGGAAGGTCTTAGGGCCACGTAGGACTTTGAGTTGACCGAATGTATGTAGGAGGTATGAATTAGAGAGTGTGTAAGTGTCCAAACTAATGCACATAGTAATGCCTATGGTATGGGGCCATAATATAATCATGGAAACCATCTAGGAAGTGATCACACTACATCCACACCAAAGCATCTCCCTACTAGACCGACATGCATCAATAAGGGTGATAAACAACATCCCCATGCCTAGGTGATCTATAATCAATCACCAATGCATCAAGTTGCCAAATATCTACTCACCTCATCATAATGGATAAGCACAAGCATGAGGGAGCTAGGTGTCAATCCTAGGCTAAGCGTAGTGTTGGAGACTTTTCAGCAAGCCAGTACAGACTATATGTTTGTCATTGATGACAACATATGGTAAGTAGAATGCGTGGAAGACTTATGCAGTAAGATTTGAGTATATGTAGGATGGACATGTTATTAGCATGATATCATGGACATAGAGGTTAATTGTTCATACAGACAGTTATGTAGCATCTTGTGTCAATAGTGTTCCTGATAGAGTTATAGGTAGTGTTTTGTGTGTGATTGTCTGTATAGTTATCATGGACCCTTGCACCCTTGGATATGTGATGGAGACATGTTAGTGATGCTCCATTTATGGATGCAGAGTTTGATGTGCAATAGAAGTGAAGTTATGCAGTCACTATTCACTAGTTGCAGTTTCCTGTGTTTATCCAGAAGAGCTGACATAGATTATATTGGTACAGGAGTTGCACCTATCATTTTGGTATGCACGCTTGGATTAGTGATTAGAGAAGATTTAAGAAGGTTTTATTAAGAGTGCATGATGTAATTCAGCTTGAGGAGAAAGTATCAGTTATTTTGGTAGAGCCGACAGTTTGTAGCGTGCGTATACACTTATTGATTTAGACAAGTCCCAGTTTGTGTTGTGTGCTTAGTAGAGCCAACTGAGATATTATTGGAGAGTGTTATTGTTTCTCTAATATGATTTCAAGGTGGTTCTAACAGGCTGACTTGATTATATCATTTAGAGGAAAGATATTTATAGGCAGTCATTTGTGATTGCTAAGCTATGGTTCAGAGTTGAAAGAGAAGAGCAGAGAAGAGAGTGTGAACTATTGAGCCATCAACAGAAGGTCTATGTGACCAAGTAAAGAGTATATGATATTCATTGGAACTGATCAAGACAGCAGGTCTACCTCACAGTTCACCAAGATCCAGATATAGTGTGTATCTGTTATTAAAAAGGTTGCAGCCTTCACCCCTTTGAGCAGTGAGCTCTCAGACAGTGCATCCTCACCCCTAATAGGGTCAATCATAAAAGACTCCTAACAGGGTCTGACCTTTAACCAGGTCGTTGTACTTATTGTATTGTAAAGATCAACTCCTAACAGGGTTGTAAGATCTTCTAACAAGGATCATTATACACTAGTACAGTTTATTTGTAGGTGTCAATTCCCATGGGGTTTTTACCTATTTGGGTTTCCCTGTAACCAAAATATTGGTGTTATGTTCAAGTTTTCTTTCATTGTGTTTATGCTTAAAGTTTAAGTATACTTAATTGGATAAAGAATTGAAACTTGTAGATAACTGATTCACCCCCCACCCCCCCCCCTCTCAGTTATCTCTTGGGACTATTCCTAACACATTGTCCACTGAATAGGTACATGTGATATTCTCAAATACCCAAATATATAAATGTATACATGTAGTAATACTATGATACTTATGATGTACATAGAGGCAGAGATCATAATAAAGATGGGCTAGCATGTTGCCACCCTAGGTGTGGATGTTTCATCTCTCCTCCATGACTTAGATGCAAGGAACAAGGCTCCTTGGTAGGTGAGAGCCGCATCCATCTGTGACCACTTGTAGTGGCACTATGGTGTTCAAGATTTTTCTGAAGAGGGGTTCTTGGACATGTCCTTGCTCAATCCACCAAAAGTAGATATGTCTAGAGTTGTCAAGTAAATGACAAGACCCTCATAGTTTCTCAACTCATAGGTCCTATACAGAGTAAACACAGTCTTTGTTAATGGGATCCCCACATATAGGGAGACAAAGGATGTGATAGATATTGATCAATATCACTATCATCTCCCCAGTGGGTGGATGAAAGGACATCATGTTTGAGTATCATCTCACTATCAATGCCATCAACATAGGTGCATGAAAACACATCTCAGGGAGATGGTAGGCCCACTAGAGGCCTACCCATCTACTCATCAAAATATCACTCACTCTACATTTGACAACTCTTCCACTCGACCATGGAGTGTGTTCAACACATGCCCCTTTGTTTTCTCTTGAACCTCTAGAAGGGTTTACATATATAAACAATGAAGATGTATTAGAACATACACTTAATCAATCATCAAGCAATATGTTCTACATACTTAACTTTTCCCTATAAGTCTATTGGACAAATGTGCAACTAGAGTACATTAGCATGACTGGTGTCCATGGATGCCAACATGGACTCTGGACACTAGCATGAAAGTCCCTCCCAAATGAATGTGTTGATCAGGGACATATGTGTAGAAATTGGATGCATGTGTTGTAGAAAAAATTAAAACAACTATAAAATGCATAAAAATTAACAAAAAATAGTCAAACAAAGCCCACCTCATTTTATGGCCACTTGGTCTACCCCACGACGAAATGCAGTTCCTCAATCTGGTAGCTCGAAAGACTTGTTTGCAAGATATTTTTGCTGAGATGCTATGAAAACTCAACAAAATCATCACAATGAATAGTGGAAATGACCCTTTTATGGGCCCACATAATGCATATATATAGCCTGGAATGGTCCAAAATGTGAAAAAAAAGGGTGATCTAGCTCTAAATTCCTTCCTATCACTAATACATTTGAGGTCAAATTCTGACGGCCATTTGTCAGATTTGCAATGCTAATTTGTCCACATTTCGACACATGTGTCCATCACAATTTTTGCATTGGAAATTGTGATAGAAGAGACATCTGTCAGTTTACCGACATCGCTTCACATCAAAAATTTGCCCATGATAACATCTTTGTTATGGAATTTCCTACGGTCCATCTATCAGAATGCCGACACAAAGACCTATCAGAAATATACAATCGCTGTCGGAACTAATTGTCGAAAAGATATCCTTTCCGACATTACAACTGTTGGAATAGCGATAGATCTGCTACCAACTTTCGACAAATACACCCATCGGTGACATAGCATTACTGTCGGACGATTCTGTCAAAAATTTGATAGCTACAAAATTTTAACTGTCAGAAGAGCGACGGTAGTGCAACATATCTCCGATAGGTTGTCCTATCGGACGTATATCATTACTATCACAATAATTTTCGTAAAGTATTTTTCCCTAACATTGTATCTATTAGATTTATAGCACTTCTGTCGGAATGAATTATAAAGTATCAAAAAATCGACGGATATGCACATTAAATATAACATAGCTCAAGAGACCATCATAGGTTGTCTCTTTCTTCAGTCTATATTATTGACAGAATGTTTTACCTTTCATTAGCTCATCAAATCCAAGGATTTGAAAGAATTTAATAGAATATTTTCATGACAACGTATATTATTTAAGTTGACGTTGCAAAAATTTATCTACTTCGCGCACTTGTAGACTATGAGAACAGCGATAAAGAAGCATCTCCTCCCATGGCCATGCTTCTTTATCACTATCCTCATAGTCTACAAGTGCGCGAAGTAGATAAATTTGTGAAACGTCAACTTAAATAATATACATTGTCATGAAAATATTCTATTAAATTCTTTCAAATCCCCAAATTTGATGAGTTAATGAAAGGTAAAACTTTCTATCAATAATATAGACTGAAGAAAGAGACAACCTATGATGGTCTCTTGAGCTATGTTATCTTTAGTCCTAGCTACTGGGTAAGGCCTGGAAGACTTATACTTGTCGATCATCGAGAATAATCACCGCCTTGCATTTATATACACTACACAAATTGATCCCAGTCTCGCAAAAACATTTTACACTTGTACATCTCATCAATACTGGAGGCCTAAAGTAATTTTATATGATCACTAGTACATTTCGTGCATGGATGAGAAATAGTATCCAAAGTTTCTAGATAATCATTTTTGAAAAGAGGAATGAGTGGAGGCCAAAGAAGGGATAATTCCATAACAGAAAGGAAGACATCTTTTTAGCCTGGGTCTGGATCCTACCCCAATTGTCAAAGGATCCAGGGCCAGGCTAGAAAGATGTCTTCCCATTCCATCTACAACATTGTGTCCATCCATGATCTCAGGAATATCATCGTCTTTCCACTCTTCATTTGCCAAAATATATCGCTTCTTCAAGCTTGCAGAGTAATCTTATTAATAAAATAACTCTTGCCAACATTAGGGTACCCACAGATCAAAATAGTTGATGTTATTAGTGCTTGTGCTCAAGGATATCGATTCATTGTTTTGAAACGGCCAAATCATTTTTATTTCGATTGTAGAGAAAAGGAGTGGGAGAAAACGAGCAAGTGAAAGTTGATCGAGCGTGAGAGAAGGCATTGCATTTTATTTAATCATGAATGCTCTCTGAAATGACCAATCATGTTTTTTATTCGATTCTTTTTGGTGCTTTTTTTTCCCATATTCAGTAGATAAAAATCATGGCGGCAGCCACTTAGCCATCTTTTTGATGTTCCAGGTATTTTACAAAGATACAGGTATGTGGATTTATCATTCAATTGTTTGCAGTTATTGGTCAAATGCAAATATTTTGTCAAGTTGAAAGGGCAAGATATCAGTTTGGTGTTTTTGATTTATGTTAAAAGTTGATTTGGTAAAATCCTCAAAAAACACACTACATGTTCTAAAATGTAAAGAAGTTGAATGTTAAATGTAAGATATATATCTCATCCATAGTAATCAAAAGAAAGGACATGAAACTTATAAGGAGATTTACCAATCCAAAAATATAAGCAAATAGGAAACATGATTGGTACCTTATGAATTGGTTTTTGAGGTGCACAATCTTCATCAATCTCCTCAGAACAAGACCCCTCCTCATGAAAAATGCATTTAACACAAAAAAAAATCTACAAAACTGAACCAATGGCATGTTTAGAACAAAGAAATAGATTGATAATAATATGCTAAAAATTCTATTATGTTTAATACACGCAAAAGGACCAGTCCCAACAATTCTTAAACATACTTTATCTGATATGATAATAACATGCTAATTAAACTGATAAAGGTGTTATCTGCATTTAATCTACCAATTACTAATTACACAAAAAACAAATTTACAAAACTGAACCAATGGCATGTTCTTGGTGTGGTACAAGGAAGATTTGGCTATGAAAAAAAAAAGTGAAACGACCTCATCATTTTTATTTCAATTGGATAGAGGAGCGAAAGCTGAGCATGAGAGAAGGTATGTGATTTCTTCATATTTCGAGCATCTGGCATCATATTCGACCGCAAATTTCAAATTCATTGCATTTTATTTGATCACAGATGCTCTCTGAAATGACCACATTCTACTGGTGTCGTGCCCTAGCCCGTGCTTTATCTCCATTATTTGATGTTATTGGTGCTGGTGCTCAAGGATATTGATTCACAGTTTTCAAATGTTTGGATCATTTTGGTCATGACTATTCCTCTAGTACATAGTCAGGAAATGTAACTGTCTAATGATTATATATAATGTTGAATGGATTAAATGATTTATTCTTGGTAGAAGTGAATGGAAGGAATAGTGTGTATTAAATACAATCTAGTCACTTATTGAATGCTTTGGAGACTACTGGTTTGACTATCCATGCGCTACCAGTGACTGAGATTCATTAAAGGATACAGAACCCTTCATTTTGGGGTTATTGTGTGTGGATTCAAATGTAGGTTTGATTTGGTTAATGTTTAGAAGAGATAAATAAAGTATTTAAAGACAATCTTACATGTTTGGAGAGGTTTGAGAGGCACTTATCATGACTGTACCCTCACAAACAACGGCATAGACTAGTTTTACTAAGTTTCCTTTCTCTATTTTGAGGTTTCCTTTCTCTGCCGCAGGGGTATAGTCAGAGGGTTCATTGACAAAATGATCCTTCGAATGGTTACTATGAATATGAATGATTTGATATAGCATATTGCTCATTTTACTTGAAGTTTGGAATAGCTTGTGCAATGGTGAAAGTAGTTTTGATCATTTTGGTCATGACTGTTCCTCTACACAGTCAGGAAATGTAACTGTCTAATGATTATATGTAATGTTGAATGGATTAAATGATTTATTCTTGGTAGAAGTGAATAGAAGGAATAGTGTTGGTGTTAGGTTTCATTTATTATTGAATTCAATGGTTTCCAAGATGTGTTGAGGAGTTTGCTCCTTGTTTAATGTTAACTGTTCCTGCACAATCCACTCATACAACAGTGAAGTTACAAAACTAAACTGATGGCATGTTTACAACAAAGAAATAGAATGATAATAATATGCTA
Source organism: Chamaecyparis obtusa (assembly GCA_027943335.1). Taxonomy (NCBI): domain Eukaryota; kingdom Viridiplantae; phylum Streptophyta; class Pinopsida; order Cupressales; family Cupressaceae; genus Chamaecyparis; species Chamaecyparis obtusa. Next base: position 1,073,582 of record BSBK01003830.1, on the reverse strand, counting down.
AAAATTCTATTCTGTTTAATACATGCCAAAGGACCAGTCCCAACAATTCTTAAACATACTAGTTATCTGATATGATCAATTGTTAATAAAGGTCTAATTTTGTAGACTGCTAGCACAAAGGAAGACTTGAGCTAGCCAAATCTTCCTTGTACCACATAAAAAAATGTGTGATAACTATGTCTACTCCAACCTTAATTGTTTAAGAATTCATCATATCAGATAAAGTATGTTTAAGAATTGTTGGGAGTTCTATTAGACCTTTGTTGTAAGCATGCCATTGGTTTTCAAATGTTTGGATATCCATTTTTTTGAAATGTTGACTATGGTTATCAAATGGACAGCTCGCGAGCTTCTAGCTAGTATCAGTTGTATTGATAGATTAGGGCATCAAATGTATTGTATCATTGATAGTTGAGACTTTGTTAAAAGGAAATAGGACAAAGAACAATTTTGATTTAGTTTCTCTATTTTGATCTCTAAGTGGCTTACAACCCTAGAGAAGTATATGCAAATTTATAGATGCAGTTACAAGATATGCAAATTTATAGATGCAGTTACAAGATACATAGTAGCTGATAATTCACAAGAAATCCATGCATCCAATTTGAATAGAAATTAATACAAAGAAAAAGGGTCCTCTAATGGCCCAATCATCCGGACCTTGACTGTCCCCTCAACCAGTGACCCTTCAAAACCAGGTTATCATGCAATCGGTGAGTGATCCTTCATTCTCCTAGTCTGCCCTGCAACCAAACATATTGGAAATACATAATACAATGATAAAAATTCTTTCACAATCCCCCTTCCCTCAAGGAACACTATCAACCATCCCTTCCACATAGCATTTCACTGTTGTATGAGTGGATTGTGCAAGAACAGTTAACATTAAATAAGGAGTAAACTCCTCAACACATCTTTGTTGTAAACATGCCATTGGTTCAGTTTTGTAAATTTGTTTTTTGTGTTAAATACATTTAAATGGAACATTAAGCATAGTAATAATATGCTTAGTCTATTAGTAATTGCAGATTAAATGCCCATAACACCTTTATCAATTTAGCATGTTATTATAAGATACTAAAGAAGACCTGCTATTTGTCAGAGAAATCTTCACTGTCCCCCACAATGAAGACAATAAAGATTGACCTCCTGCCCCACAACAAAGAACATTGTAATAAGAATAAGATATAATATAGTGTTAGGATAAACTTTGAACAAAGACATGTAATGCTTAAGTCAATGATCTAAAAAGATGAAAATATAGGAATTGAAAAAGAAGATAGTGCCAACAAACATTTTCACAAATATGAAACGTGAGGAAAAGTAATAACATTAATAATGCCAAGATTCACAACATTAAATTTCACCTGCAGATGAGTTTCTGCAGTGGGTTTCCCATCATCAAAAATATGTTGAGTTGCATTTGAGCCGTAACTAAGAGTATCATGTAGAACAAACCCTAAACCTTGAAAGCGTTCTCCAACTTGGTAATTCAAAATTCAATCTAGGCAAGCATCAGTAAGTGAAATAAATTATAGACATCAACATAAACATCATCATAATCATTAGACATAAATTATAGACATCAACATCAACATAATCATAATCATTTGGAGGGTATTCGTTTTGGATAGTACTATGTTTCTTGAAAGTTTTTGTGATGCGTCTAAACTTTAAAGAAATATTTTATGGCTTAATGATAATATAGATTAGTGTTTTGTTTTCTGATAGAATGTTGTTGATCATTCATGGTCTTGAAGAAACTTTTGATTATTTTGATTCTCGAGTCTTGACGTTGTTTCTCAATGTGATATAGACTGACCAAAAGATGGTTCAGTTGGTCCTCTCTTTCTGTTTAATCATTTGTCTTCTTCATGGTGTAAGTGTCAATATGTTATAATCCAACCAGCATGTCATACCTCCACTTTTGACAAACCTCACAGCATGCAAATCACAGCCAAAGACTTGGGTGATCAACATACACAAACAACGATTACCCTTAGGAAACAATGATCATTAATATTCATTAATGGCGGGCAGTGATTCCTTGGTAATTAAGGCATTGACAACATTCATCATCTTAACCAAGTCATGGGTGGTGATCCTTGAATTTGGAGTGAGGAAGAAGGAAAATTGGAAAACAAAATATGGAATAATCAGGTTGGAATTGGAGAAGAATTCAGAGATAAACTTGAATTAGAAAAAAGCCAAGTTATCTTGTTCTTTGTTTGAGGTTGGGTTTCGGTTCTACTTTTGTTCTCCTCTAGGTTTGACTTGGGTTCCTTTGGTAGGAACTTGGGTGCCTAGGCCAATCCTAGGTGCACCTGTAGTATTATAAATATGATACACGAGGTATTTTATTCATAATTTTATAGGCTAACTCATTATTATAGTAACATGGGTATGACCACACTCCATGCCTTATAATGGTACCCAACATGGAGTGTGGTTCAAATGAAGTTGAACCAAATGCTGACTGTGATGGCTATGATCATGATGAAGATGAATATGAATATTAAATCTAAAATATGGCTTGTAATTTGAATTTTCATTGTGAATGAAGAAACTATAGATTCAAGTTGACTCATTCTATGCTGTAGTATATTTGTTCCCTAGATCTACCATATTATATATGTGTAGCCTGTAAGGGACATCTTCTGCTCATCCATGTATTAGAGCTTAGTGAGAGTTCTTAGGAGAAAGACAAGATGTTAGTGGGAGATGGAGAAACCAATATTAGAACACCACTTGAAGCCTTGCAATGTTGAGAGTGGGATAAAAGCTACACTTGAGACCCTATATAAGGAACAAACTTATTGAGCTTCACTTTGTTTCGAGAATAGTTTTATATTCTATACTAAACAGGGCCAACCACGTGAAAGTGGAAGCTCATTTGGCCCAAACCCCCCCCCCCCTCCCCTAAAATCACTCTAAATTCCCCGTTAACATCTAACAATCATTCATTATTTCATCCATTAATAAAATGTAACATTCATTAATTATCACACAATAATATTCATTCACACATTAATAAAATGTGACATTCATTACTTATCACATGATAATAATCATTAACACATTATAAAATTTATGAACATTCACTACCACGTAATTAAATTCATTGGCATATAAAAATCAGTCATTATCAATTAAGGTGCATAGATGACAATCATTTCTTTTTTTTCTTTTGATTTCTAGTTTTTAAGATGTAATCGTTAAGATGAGTATCGATATCATCATGATGATCATCTACCCTCTCATTAGATCTCAATGCACGCCTAGTCCTTTGTTGATGCAAAGGGGGGTTATCTGCAATAACATATAAAAGGGTTAAATTAAAAACATTTTATTATAATTAAAAACATTTTAAAGTATTTCAGTACTTTACAAGCCATAATCATATAGCTCTTTACCTGATCTAGTCACATCATCAACATCAAGGTTAGTTTGTCCGGCCTCGGCCTCAGCCTCAACATGCTCATTAACAGTGGCCTCTACACTCTCTACAGCTGCAATACAAATTGTTACATTAATCCAAACACCAATTGCAATTAAATTTGTATTACTACACCAATCAATTTAAGATGTTTACTTGTATTACTCTTATGCACATCCCCATTGTCATCAACACGCATAGGTTGTGTATGGCAAGAATCGGTAGGCTGCATTTCAATTTCATACGCATTCATGTTATCATTGTTTTCTTACTTAAAACAAATTTACTCACTTTATGTTGGAACTTAACATCAAATAAACTAATTGGTAAATAATTAAATTTGAAATATCATCTATTTAGCTTACTTACCGCGACAGATCCATCAGTAGAACCTTGTGCACTTCTTATTCGTTCTACCATGACTTTATAGCCTTGTTGGAAGCCAATTCTCTTGTCCTCTTCTGTGAGACTTACATTTAACTCCGCGCCCCGCATTTTTGCTTGGTACCGTCAAATTTTATTTTATTGTTTCATCAAAATAAAAAAGATTTCAAATTATAACTAAATATTTAAAGATCAAAGAATTATTTTCAGTGTTAAAAGCCATCTACAGATTGTATTTTTCCTCATTCAATTCTGACAATATTAACACTTACAACTCGTGCAGCAAGTTTCGAATAACCGCCAGAGGCTGGCTTGTGTTTCCCGTGCTTTTGCAATCTTGCCTTTGTTGCCTTTGATGTGTCAGGCAATCTATGAAGAGATTGAAATATGTTAGTTCATATAAATATGAAGAGTATTTAGTACACAATTACATTCTTAACAGTATCACATACCTTCTTTTGTTCTCTAGTGGTGTATTTTCTTGTTTTACTTTAGTTTTCTCATTCGCATCCAGAATAAGAGATTTCCACTCTAAATCAGGAATGCAAGGGGGGCACTGGTGATGTGGGTTTTTGGTTAATGTACACTTGTACTGGTCCCTAATATACCTCAAACATATCCTAGCTCTTTGAAGGAGCTTACCCTTCTCAAATGCACAAGGTCCAAAAAAGTTTGTCATACTCTCTATGAGATCATCCTTTAACTTTTGATTTTGGGTTTTCCACCTTTTAAGAAAGAAAATAGTGTTAGATTAAAAAATGGATGTAATGATAACTATCCTAGCAATGATATGAAATGAAAATAGTGGATTGGGGTTTTAGTTCGAATATGATGTTCCACCCTATACAGATGGTGGGCCTGAATATCCGCAAACACTCATCATTAAGTTTACTATAAAAAACATCATTCCCTACAAAATAATCATGGGATCATTACTCGAAGGATATAATAGTATAAAATAAGAATACAATAGATGTAAGCTTCTCATATTGAATGCAAGGTGTAATTAACATATGATTGTATAGTAAAAGAAAGGTCCAATATTTAAAGTACCTGGAAGTTTTTCTATTTTCAAGGGAACTCCTTCTTCTTCACTCACAAGCAATATGCAATCCTTCACTGTTCCCATACTAGCAATACTAGTATATACAAGAAAATCACCATCAAGTGTTGCATCTCCTGTTGCATAAATTGAATCCCTTACGAAATGGCCCTAAGAAAGAACACTTCAAGGGAAATAACATATATAGAATGATAGAGAAAATAAAATCTGCGTACGAGTAGGTGGTGCCATGGCATCTGTGGCCATGCTACGTGTTGCCGACATTGTAGGACACAGTACATCTGAGCCTACCATCGTACAAGGTGGCGATAGTAAATGATCATTGACATGTGCTGAAGAATAAGATTGTTAGAGCATAATAAAACTAGTGATTAGCATGGACAATATTGTTAGAGAGTAAAAAAAAAATATAGTCCAACATGCGTTCTACCTGAACCAACTGCAGTACCCTCATCATGGCCATGAGTATCAAAATTATGCAAAAAAATCTGTAAAAGCAACACATCCACTTATTTTTTAATGACATAAAAGACTACTATAACATAAAAACTATTATTGAACTTTTGTTATAATTAAAAATTACATTAATACTTACTCGGTATTTTTGAGATAGGTGCAATAGTTTAGTTGCCCTCTTTTTTGACTCAAGAGTCGAAGGGAATATAGATGCCAATTCAGCCAATCTTATTCCAATTTTGTGGAGGCATTTTTTAATTACAGAGGTCAACTCATCACAAGCACCAAAATCAACAACTAGGTCCTCGTCAAAGGACTCCTTTTAAGGGACTGCAGGTTCCTTTCCCTTTCTCTGTTGACCACTTGTCTGTGACAATAATATTACTAACACTACTAGAATTAATCTAAAATAGTGATGAAAAGAATATAATAAAAAAATTTATTTAACATTTTGCTTCTATCTAATTTGTAGTACAATAAAAAGAGGTTTACCTGCTGGGAAGAAGTGCATGCATGATCATCAATGTCCCCACTACGTGGTTGCTCCATATTGTGGTCCTGTGTTATTATTTAAAGTTAACCAATAATTAGAAAGGACTACATTAATAAATTTCATTAGAAGATGATGATGGAGATGAGGTGGATGGTGAGGAGACTCTCTAAATGTGGTTGGCAAAAAAACTCAATTATTTAATGGTACATAGTATGTACCTGCACCCTAATGATAGTGACATCATTTATATCTATGAGATTCAGATTGTAATCAATAAGCAGCTCTTCCCCTGCACTTATTGATTTAATCGCACATATAAATACATGATTTCCCTCGCGCGCCTCAAATATGCAATTGGGTTACTTAATAGTTAACAGAGGTCGCGTGCTATTTATAAAACCTACAATATTCCCTAATGCTTTTGGCCTTTCGTTAATGTATATAGCCACTATTTTACTTTTCTCATTGTCTTTTTGTTGAATATAATTTTCTGAGAGTGCATACCTACGCATGCTTTTTTTATATTGAACAATTCGCATCCAACTTTTGTAATCGTAATAAGGTCCAACATACTCCATCAATTAAACAACTTTGTTGTAAGAGACCTTTATGCCATCCATGGAAAATAGACCCAAACCATGTATTAACGATGGTGCAATATGATATATCTTGCCTTTAACACTAAAATCAGTGTTTATTGGAGGAAGTTCCTTGGGGACCCATTGTTTCTATAGATTTTGGTACCTAGAGGGCACCTCGATGTCGCATTTTCTCTCATCATCATAAGAACATGACCCCCCTTGAGCAAGGAAAAATTTCATGCATTTATTGAATTTCCTTCTAGTCTTTTGACCTCTAGTTGATCTTCCTAATTCAAACATACTAAATGACTCACTTTCTTTGCTCGAGGAAGGCACATCTGAAAAATACCTATTTGTTGCTACCTGCACTCCATCAAATGAGAGAGATAGCAAGTAATGTGAGATATTTTTCAAATTGTGAAATACATTAATCTCTATAGGGTGTATTGACTTATACCTGTCGATCCATGAGACTGTGTGGGATGCTCATGAAAGGAGTCTGGGTACCTACATATGTAATTCAATTATCTAATGTTAGCTAAATAATTCATGATACATATACTCAAAACCACATAGTAAGTACATTAAAAACCATAAGCATCCCATAGTAAGTACATCATGAATTAATTAGATTAAGCATTGATTGCATAACTGCACATTTCTATCAAGAAATCAATATTAAATAGATTAAGTAGTGATCACGTAATTGTACATTTCATTCATGTCATTCATCTTCTTCTTCATCCAACTAATTTCCATGATCATCATTGACGTCGACATCATCACCACCATCATCATTATCATCATCTTCATCTTCATCTTCATCGTCATCATCTTCGTCGGCATCATCATCATCATCATCAGCAGCAGCAACAACAACATCATCATCATCATTATCATCATCATCAGTAGCATCATCATCGTCATCATCTTCTTCTTCTTCAAGAAAAGTTGCATCAAGAACATCATCGACTAACTATTGTTCATGATCATCATCTACATCATCTTCTAGTTGTTCACAATCTTCTTCTTCCATCGCATTATACCTCATCAGCTTCTCTCTTGGATCATGTCTAACAACAAACAACCAACCCGATTTATGTGGAACCTCTGAGTAAAATACCTGCTCACATTGGCTTGGAAGAACATAGGGTTCATTCCCAACTGGCTCAAACCACCTTGTATTAATCATTAAAAATCTATTGCCATGTTCAATAACAGTTCTATCAGGATCATTTTGATTAAGTCATAGCCTATACAATCTGATGACGAAGAGAACTAATCTGAAGGAATTAAAGTCACACTCAAGTATATCATCCAAAATGCCATAGTATTGATTTTCAGACTCTTGAGGATGTAAGTCATTTCTAGATGAAATATTAGTCACCTGAAAGACTGCACTTATCCCAGAATCACAAGTTTTCTTTGTGTCATCCAACTTTTTGATGCGAAATTTATGACCATTGCAAAACATAGCCTTGTGGTGTTTGACCGGCAAAAATATGTAAAACATGTATAAATTAATGCATCAAGAGTTCATAAACGTACGAGTGATTAACAAATTTATACGTACCTGAAAATATCTTAAACCATGTGCTAAATCTATTTCCCTTTGCATAACATTTGGATCTCCGTTACGATGAGCTTCATTAACCAATGAAGACACAGCTTCCCATGTTAATGTGCGACCTAAATGATGATATCGTTCAATCCATTTCGTCATCCAATCTTGATTATTTGCAATATACAAATGTATTGCATCCCACTCTCGAGCAACTGTACAAAAAATAAATAGACTACTTACAACTGATTATTTTTGAAGATTAAGAATTAATTAATAGCTACAATAACATCTTATAATTTATTACCTCTCACTTTCCTCATTCTACCTTTCCCCACCAAGTACTCCCCTTCAAATTTTCTAATGGTGTCGAGATCTCAAATGCGATCTATATGGATCTTTGCTGCAAGCTTAGGAAGATATTCAGTAACGTACACCATAGTCTGATATACCATATATCCCTCCATCATAGAACCGTTAGGACGTGCTCTTTTCTGAACCAAAGCCTTAAAAAATTTTAGGTGCCTCTCAACCATCCACATTGACCGAGTGTGTACGGGTCCACACATTTCAATCTCCTCAACTTGGTGTATGAGGTAGTGTTCTTGTGCATTGAAAAAGGTTGAAGGTAGACACTTTTGCATTTCACACATTAGATGAGGAATTCTTCTCTTCCAGTATTTTATATCTGCTCTATGGATTTTTTTAGATGACAACCACCTACAAGACATTCAAGACACAAAAATATATAAACACGAGACTTTACAATATATATATATATATATATATATATATATATATATACAACAAATTGAATAGATATCATTGCTTACCTCATGTATTTTCCAAAATCATATATCACTTGTTTGATTTTATTGTCAAAGTTCTCTGGGAGAGATAGGGGTAGCACGTACTGCAACAATTATAAAAATAATCATGTCATTCTTTTCTCATATAATACAATGAGACGTACATACAGTTTACAAATATATTGTAAATACAAAAGAACATGACTTACCTTGATGAAGGTATGCCAATCATGCGTTTTCAACCCTGGCCCAAATTCACTTTTCTTTGATATGGTACTGCTTATGTTTGCAGCAAATCCTGTGGGAAATCAAATTTTTTGTATGACTTCTTTTATGACATCACTTTGTTGTTCTTTTAATAACCAAGGAAGGGCACTTGTATTAATCCATTCTCCATTTCTATTTGATTCGATGAAATTTTTCATTGCATGATTGGATTCATGAATGTCGCTACAAATTTTGACAATTTTTTCTTTGTCATGCCTTCCATCCAATATCTTTCACAATGTCTCCGTTACATTCTTTCCAATATGCATAGTATCAAACAAATGCACATTTTGTAGCTGCTCGTAGTAGGGAAACCTACTAAATTATTTAGGATAACTCTTTAGTCCCTTTGGAAGGTGCTCAGTAGTGTTGCTTTGACGACATTCACGATCATCAATCACATAATCAGCAAACAAAACACAATAAAAATATACAAATTCCAAACATAAAACATTAGGTAGAATGGTAGTACCTTGATGATTAATTCTATTATATTCCAACTTCCATAGGCGAGGTGTCATTTTCCATGGCTTAGATGTAGTCTCTTCTTTCCCATTGAAAAGATATTTTTCGGTAATTTGATAGTTATGATTTTTGTGGAGAAAGTGTCTATACTCATCAAACACCCGCTTTCCTAAAATTTTTGAATGACGAGATTTCATCTTTGGACCACAAACTAGACATGCAAATTTTCCCTTTGTTTGAAGACCTACAAGGTAATGATACAATTGGATTAAATATGTTAATTTTTATTTTTAGAATTATCATGTGCAACTTGAATTCACCATAACATACCAGAAAAATGTGTTAGCCCTAGGGCATCATGTATTGTGCATACAAGCATTGCATAGAATTGAAATTATTTGTCTCCTATTGGTCTAGAGATGTCATACATAGTGACACATTTCCATAACTCCACCAACTCATCGATAAGAGGCTCAATATAAACATTCATATCTTTAACTTGGTATTTACCTGGTTGAATGAACAACAACATTACATAATTATTGTGACCATTTTACTACAAGATTTATAATTACATGCAGATAACTATTAAATGATCAAATACCTGGAACAATAATTGTCAACATAATGTGCTCCCTCTTTATTGACATCCATGGAGGAATGTTATTTTTGATGACAAAAATATGCCAAACAGTGTAAACAGATCTTAGCTCTCCAAATGGATTGACACCATCCGCTACCACTGAAACCTTGAGATTTCGAGGTTCTTCGATAAATTGTGGCCACTTTTCCTCTATGTCCTTAAATACAGAACCGTCCACAGGCATTCGAATAATGTCATCTTGACTCCTATTGCATGCTTGGTAATCCATAAATTGTGCCAAGCTACTACACCTGAATAATCTTTGCAAACGTGGTATAATGGGGATGTAACGAAGAACCTTGTGAGACACCTTTTTTGTTATTTGATCTGTTCGATATCTACTCGTATGACATTCAGGGCATTCTATTGTAAATTCATGTTCTTTATGATAAATAATATGATCATTGGGACAAGCATCTATTTCTTGATACTCTATTCCAATATGTTTCATTGTGGCACATAATTCTCAGTATGAGTGAGGGAGAATATTTGATGGTGGTAACAAGAACTCACCTATCAATCTATAGAAAAAAATATATGTTGTTAATATTAATAATATTTATGGTACATGTTTTACCATTTAGTTGCTATAATGACATATATGACATACCTTAGCATACGTGACATTGCTATGTTGGATAAACCATTCATAACCTTCAAGTTCAACAACAACAATATAGCAGAGAGAAGAGTTGTTTGGGAGCCTTCGTAAAGGGGCATGGCTACCTTCTCAAGTAGAGGTATATCATGGATGACATCAACATCATCCTAATCATCATCATCAGTTGTGCCAATACCAAATGTGTCATGGATCAATGTATTAGTACCACATCTGGCACATCATCATCATCTTCTATGGGATCATAATCTTCAGCTTCAATATTCGCACCTCCATGATCCTCCACTTCCAAAGCCATATTCTCAATATTCACACCTCCATGGTCCATATCACATACTCCCCTAGGGAGGTCGACCTATATAAAAATGATGAACACAAATAAACCATGATAATGATCTCATCATCAAGTGTATTTCATATATATATTAATTGTTAAATAAATATAATGAAAAACTTACCAATTCATGATAATCAAACCCTCCTTTAATGTGACCATTATCCCTACAATGTATCTTAGCTATTTTGATTAGCAATCTTCTAATGTTTAAGCCCTTACAATTATTGCAGGGACAATAACATTTTCCATTGCCTTTTCTTTTCAAGTTTGACCACAATCTATTGATTGCATCCCCATTACCTTCTTCACTTGAATTTTCTAACATGATCCTTCTTTACTTAGATTATCTATAACCTAATTATATATAGAAATTGAAAACTTAGTTATGAAATGATGTTGTAGTATAGTATACCAAATTGAAAGACTTCTATTATTGTAGTCTTTCACCTCAAACTCTTTCCTATTGTGGCAAGAAAGAAAGATATTCAAATAATATAGTAGTTTGTAAATCAAAATAAAATGGAGGCAAGTTGTTGATTGAGGGTGTAGGGAACAACACCCGTCAGTACTTTTATTGAATTGTAAATTTCAATTTTGAACCATTCTGTGAATGTAGAACATGGATGTAATCTCAGAAAATAACAAAATGTAGACACGATAGATTACTTATTTTGTTATTCTACATTACTTACTATTTGAGTGCACATTCCACCTACAACTTGATCAAGTCTTGTTTGATGCTTCAATTTTGTGTTCACTGTCCTGTAGAAGTACACAATTTTGTATTTGCCCAATATGTTATTCAAAAAATAACAATAGAATAAAATACTTGTTGAGAAAGATCATCATAGGAGTATCAAAAACTCAAGATCCAAAGGTAACACAACATTATAAGACTCTTACATTCAACCTTCAACTCATGCACCTAATAAATAGGAGAAAAAATACATGAAATTGAAAATTTTAACTAATGAATTGTGTTCTTCTTCTCACCTTAATCGGCCAAATTTATATGAGATTCTAAAGAAGGCCTCACTCTTAATTAGCCAAATCTTCCTTGTACCACACAAACAAACTGTGTGATAACTATGTCTACTCCAACCTTAATTGTTTAAGAATTCATCATATCAGATAAAGTATGTTTAAGAATTGTTGGGACTGGTCCTTTGGCATGTATTAAACAGAATACAATTTTCAGCATATTATTATCACTCTATTTCTTTGTTGTAAACATGCCATTGGTTCAGTTTTGTAAGAAAAATTTGTGTTAGATGCATTTAAATTTATCTTCATTGTCTTCTGATTGTCTAAATGCTTCTTTAGTTGTCAACCAATTAATACATGCTACTATATCAAGAAGACAATCAGAAGACAATGAAGATTTGTCTGACAAAAATGAATACACTAAACTGAACCAATGACATGTTTACAAAAATTATCATAACTCCCAAGCAAAACTGAAACAATGGCATGTTTATAACTCATTAAGAGTGAGGCCTTCTTTAGAATCTCATGAGTTTTGTACTACGTATGCAACATATTGTGAGTTTGAAGAGAGTTTGTGCCATGTGTGATAGAACCTACTTTATCTAATATGGTGCATTGTTAAAAAAATTAAGGGTAGAGTAGTTATTACTTAGTTTTTTATAGGGGACAATGAAGATTTGTTTGACAAATAGCAGGTCTTCTTTAGTATTTCATGAATTTTTACCACATATACTATTTCAAGCCTTTGAGTCCTAGAGAAGAAGAATGGTGTAAGTTGAATTGATCAGAGTGAATGGGGTGTTGAAACATGGTGAATAGACCATGATGAGATGATACTTGATGTCGCGACTAAGTTTCCCTCACAAACATCGACATAGAATGGTTTTACTAAGTTTCCTTTCTCTATTTTGAGGTTTCCTTTCTCTGCCACAGGGGTAAAGTCAGAGGGTTCATTGACAAAATGATCCTTCGAATGGTTACTATGAATATGAATGATTTGATATAGCATATTGCTCATTTTATTTGAAGTTTGGAATAGCTTGTGCAAGGGTGAAAGTAGTGTTGATCATTTTGGTCGTGACTGTTCCTCTACACAGTCAAGAAATGTAACTGTCTAATGATTATATGTAATGTTGAATGGATTAAATGCTTTATTCTTGGTAGAAGTGAATGGAAGGGATAGTGTTAGTGTTAGATTTTGTTTATTCTTGAATTCAATGGTTTCCAAGATGTGTTGAGGAGTTTGCTCCTTATTTAATGTTAACTGTTCTTGTACAATCCACTCATACAACAGTGAAATGCTATGTGGAAGGGATGGTTGATAGTGTTCCTTGAGGGAAGGGGGATTTTGAAAGACTTGTTATCATTGTATTGTCTATTTCCAATATGTTTGGATGCAGGGTAGATCGGGAGAATGAAGGATCACTCACTGATTGCATGATAACCCCACCAAGCATTCTTTCCTTTAAGTTTCCATAATATCTCAAAGTATGATCATTATTCTTTACTTTCTTATATATGCTATTCTTTCTATGGTTTTGTTATCTCAGAAATATATCAAAAACATTGCAGATGTGTATATAAAAGTAAAATATTGTCCTTCAATTTTTCCACATTGAAGCATTTCCTCTTCGGAGTATTCTCTTCATTTGTACAATATCTGTCAAAAATGGTTCCCATATTTCTTCAAAATCTATTTTAATCTTTATATTGCAATTTTGATTAGATTTGACCAATAGTTGATTTCATTAGTATTTTATAACATATACTCCTAATGTGAAATGTGGAGAGAAAGAAAGAGACACACTAGGTATGAATTACACAATATACCCATCATCACTTAGCACTTAAATACTAAATTATGGACAGGGAACAACCCCCTAACCTCTAGATGTTTGTTTCATGTTGGCCTCTTATTATATGCAAAGGTAGGCCTATCTTAATTAGGCTAACAACCACAGTGTAGGGGCCATAAATTATGGATCCGAAAATAGTGCACACTTGTATTAAATTAGGTTCACTATACTACAAGGGAATGGAAACCATGCAATAGTGCCTCATGGGGATGGAAGAAACCCTTCACCAAGAAGATGGTTGTGTCTACAATATTTACTAGAGGCAAAGAACATAATTTGGTTCTAGCAATTACTCCTAGAAGATAATGGCACCCACAAAACACTTGGAAAAGATAGCACTCACTATATCTTTTATCACTCTTTTAAAGCTGGGACAATAAATCTCAAAGATTGATCAACAAATTCTTGAACACAAAGAACCATTGACAGATATGATTCATGTGTACAATAGCCAACAACCAATTGTTCCAATTATGGTGTCCAATAATTATGTTAGAAAAAGCATCTACAAATCCCTTAAACAACCATAATAGATTCAATTCATGAACTACAAGAACCTAACAACGGGACTAACAAAGATACAACCTAAACAAATATTGATCATATTCCACCCTATTGTAAGGCCCAAGAAGTAACTCTATCTTAAAGATACACATTTCTCTAGATGAAGCTCAAAGGTCAGGTAGCTCAAGCATAGCAATACTTGAATGAATATAGGAATAATTTGATGTACAATCATTTGCTAGCTTGGTTTGTGGGTTTTCCACATAATATTTTCCCTTTAACCACATTTATAGTTTGAGAAAATCAGAAAAAATTGTTTCAGATTTATATTATCCTTTTGAACTAGGACATTGCCATCAAAATGCATAATCATTGGTCATCTCAAGAAAATTCCTATTAATTAGTAGGATATCCTTATAAAAATTTGATGCATGGATTTCTTGTGAATTATCGACTGCTATGTATCCTACAAATATGGAAGGAATAGTGTTGGTGTTAGGTTTCATTTATTATTGAATTCAATGGTTTCCAAGATGTTTTGAGGAGTTTGCTCCTTGTTTAATGTTAACTGTTCCTACACAATCCACTCATAAAATAATGAAATGCTATGTGGAAGGGATGGTTGATAGTGTTCCTTGAGGGAAGGGGGATTGTGAAAGACTTTTTATCATTGTATTATGTATTTCCAATATGTTTGGATGCAAGGCAGACCAGGAGAATGAAGGATCACTCATTGATTGTATGATAACCCAGTTTTGAAGGGTCACTAGTTGAGAGGACAGTCAAGGTCTGGATGATTGTGCCATTGGAGGACCCTATTTCTTTGTATTAATTTCTATTCAAATTGGATGCATGGATTTCTTATGAATTATCAATTGCTATGTATCCTGCAACTAGATCCATAAATCTACATATACTTCTCTAGGGTTGTAAGCCACTTAGGGATCAAAATATAGAGATTAAATCAAAATTATTCTTTTTCCTATTTCCTTTTAACAAAGTCTCAACTATCAATGATACAATATACATTAGATTCCCTAAGCTATCAAATATACAAATGGTGCCTAGCTAGAAGCTCACCAGGAGAATGAAGGATCACTCACTAATTGCATGATAACCCAGTTTTGAAGGGTCACTGGTTGAGGGGACAGTCAAGGTTTGGATGATTGGTCCATTGGAGGACCCTAGTTCTTTGTATTAATTTCTACTCAAATTGGATGCATGGATTTCTTGTGAATTATCGGCTGCTATGTATCCTACAACTGCATCCGTAAATCTACATATACTTCTCTAGAGTTGTAAGCCACTTAGGGATCAAAATAGAGAAACTCAATAAACATCGTTCTTTGTCCTATTTCCTTTTAACAAAGTCTCAACTATCAATGATACAATACATTTGATGCCCTAAGCTATCAATACAAATGGCACCTAGCTAGAAGCTCATGGGCTGTCCATTTGATAACCATAGTCAACATTTCAAAAAAATGGATATCCTTGAGCACAAGCACCAATAACATCAAATAATGGAGTTAAAGCATGGGATAGCACACGACACTAGTAGAATACGGTCATTTCAATGAAAACAATATACAATGGTGTCATTAAACATATATGCCAGTAATATCAACAAACGTGAATCCAAACATTTGAATACAGTGAATCGATATCCTTGAGCACAAGCACCAATAACATCAAATAATAGAGATAAAGCACTGGCTAGGGCATGACACCAGTAGAATGCGATCATTTTAGAGAGCATTCATGTTCAAATAAAATGGAATTCATTCGAATATGATGCCAGAGGCTGGAAAGATGAAGAAATCACATATGTTCTCTCACGCTCAGCTTTCGCTCCTTTTCTCTCACTCCTTATCTATCCAATTGAAATAAAAATGATGAGGTCGTTTCACATTTTATTTTTATCTATACCCCAAATCTGTAAAAATTTTGATGGTCAATTAAACACCCATCGGAATACCGACATCATCAGGGCCTATTACAAAAAAAAAACACTAAATTCATAATAAAAAGTTACTTGTCGAAAACTTCTGTCAAAATTTGGCCCCAAATGTAGTAGTGTATTTTTCCCCGCCTAGGGACAAAAATGAAAGGGAAAATATTTCCCGTACAAGTGATTTTTCATTCTGTCTCTAGAACTAACATCTCTTAATAATTCTTCTCACTAGGGTTGCTTCTTCTATTTTTAGCACAAAACAATTTTATGTTGGAGATCATATCACAAGAACTATTGTAGTTCCATGTTGAATGTTGGGGGCATCCCTTGCACCTACCTATTTGGCTTTAGTGATATCTATAGGCATATCTTTCAAGGCAATAAATGCATATAATGCACTATATGAACTTAAAGAATTTATTTTTTGAGTGATGTAAAGAGCCTACCTAGCTCTTTATTTTAAAAATTTAACCTTTACTCACAAATTGGATTGCAAATTTTTTTTTTAAAATCATTTAATTTTAAGAATCAATTCTAATTTTAACATATAATTAAAATAATATTTCAAATTTCTAAAACTTCACCAGCTATCCAACTTCAATTTTAAATACAAAAAATTAATAGCAATTCTTTAATAACATGAAATGGCACCTCAATTTGCAAAATAGCTGATTGAATAACACACAGCCAGCAACATTATTCACGCATGTCTTGAAGTGTCAAGTGTTCATCACTTGAAATGCATTCAGCCAGGACTTTCGCACTAGGACTTGGTAAGAGCTAGCTGACTCCCAAGTTATGACGTGACTATGGTAGGAGGCGTGAGCTGCTAAGGGAGATTGCCACAAGCCTCTTGATAAAAAACATGGCCTCTCTACCACTTTCAAAACCCCCACACTCAAAACACAGCCTTAACCAAAAATGTTGCGACTGCAAAAAAAAATCACAACTCCCTTATACCAAAAATGATAGCCAAAAGGAGATAATGTAGCCTCCCAGAATTTGATGACTGTAGAATTTCAAATTCAGACTATAATATTTTCCAGCTTGATGTAATTGCTTCAAACTTCACACTCTTGATTTACTTTAGCATCAAGATTGATAATCAGAGATTCATTAAGAATTTTTAGAATTCAAATTGCAAAATTCATCATCAATTAGTGATGATTCAAATTGCAAAGAGAGGAATCAGTCCTCAAACCCTAGCCATTTCTCACAGCCAAGAGACTTCATAAAATTTTCATCAAATGAATAATAGATGTCTAAAGTGCTTTTTCAAGTTCAATAAATAGCTTTTCGAAAAAGCTTAAACTTTACACTTTTCATTAAAATAGCTTCTTCATCACAACATCAGTTTATAACATTAAAGTTATGAAGTTGTAAAGTTATTAAATTAAAATAATGATAATTAAAATATGAAGCCACTAAAACTGTGTGACTACAACAAACTAATTTCTGACAACAAAGCCTCGAGCTCAAACTGCCCTGCCAGAAATAGTCATCTGCCAAAAATAAACTTACTATAAATAGTAAGTCTCTCAAATTGGAGATCCCTGATACTCGATCCTGAAACATCTGACACCCTATACAAACACCCTGCTAAACTTGGCCATACCCAAAATACCACTTACTAAAAATAGTAAGTTGACCAATCTAACCCGAACGAAGAGCAGACCTAGTAACCAGAACCTCCAAAATGGAATCCAAACACTGGCTCTACCAATTGGACCCTTCAGATCACTTGATAAGCTTGCGAGGGTCACCAAACTAAGCTAATCCTAGAAGACTAAAAAATGGGGACATTACAGTCCTCCCTTCCTAAGATTTCTTGTCCTCAAGCAATCAGGAAAAACAAGTATCCTTATAGTCCACCCGAATCCCAAGGATGGTCATAAGTAATGTCCTGATCCTCACCATATTCCTATGAAGAAAAATCCAACATCAACAGAACAAACACCAGCATCTAAGAAACTGCACTCAACACCCAAATAACTGACATCATTGAAAACATCATCCGAAGACCATCTGTAGATGTCGATGGAGGAAACAACTCAGCGGAACTCAACCCAACTGAAACATCAACTTTATCAAAAATTGAGTCCCTACCTAACTAACACTCACACCCAAATGCACTATGGATATGACAACAACCATAGGTACCTAAATCACTACCACCAAATCCAACCTCTGATAAACTATTTTGGGTGTGTTGATACTGCAAGCAGTCTAACTTGCAACTGCCAATTTCATTTGCAAAAGATGGTGCTAATCCATCCCATAATGGATGGTAAGAAACTAGAGCCAATCTACACTTTCATGAGACCAAATCCTCTACCCATGGGTCAAAAGAAAAATGATGAGCATACCCCACCGTATAATACCGGTAGAAAGCCCCCAAACTCTATCAATGGATCATCATTACCAAACTGGGAATCATGAGATGGCTCTAATCTCTAAGTCCACATAACTGTAGGCTAGGTAGGATCCTAAGTAACCCTCTTAGCAAACCCAACCTCAAAATCCCTATGGGGAAGCATAGTAGACAGAGCCTCTACAATATTTCCTACCAACCTCCGAATAGCACAAGAGCCTCGAATAAGAGTACCCTCAGACACTCTGTATGAATCCTCTCCCACATCTGCACTCTCAAGTAAATACTCCATGAATGACTCAGTGTAGTAAAAATTATATGTGGAAGCATCAAATTGCTCCCCTGCAATCCACAGTTGATCCCTCTGAAAATGTGGCACTGCCAAGTCTCCCATGCTATCAGCTATATGAGATAAATAAATAGATTCACTTCCAACAAAAGGAAGCAAATCAACATGAGAGATTGATTCGACTGATACTCTTACCTCATCCATACCTACTGCACCCATATCCTGAATAGATTTGTCTACCACATCATCATGTTTCTCATCCCCAACCGTCAAAGAAAACTCACCACCAACCACCTCAATGTGCAACTGAACTGGGTTTGGGGCTGTTGTGGACCGAATATGCTCTAACTCCATGGTCACCTCCACTAACTAGAGTTGCACCTCTTGAAGAGCCCGTTGAGTTCCCTCTAAAGCCTCAAAAGTCATTTTGCACTCCTGAGTAAGCTCACTCACCTCCTCCTCTATGTCCATCAATGCCTCGTATGTTGTACTCCCCCACTCAACCAGGTGATCTCAGTCGGCTACCAATTGTAAATAATCCTAACAGCCTCACGCAAAGAATGAATCTCTGTCAAGGAAAGATAACCACCCCTCTACTCATCCGTCATAGGAGCACCCCAATCATAAAAAACCAAGAGCTAATGAGTGGCATCAAAATTCTTTAGAGTAGAAGTAATATCTCTCTCTCACCAACTCTCAACTAGCTAGTCACATGATGACTTTGCACAACAGGCCTCCTACATACAATCTCAACTGCACTATCCACACTATGGAAGGAAGTTGCATCCAACAAACTCCCCTCAAGATCACCGTATCTCTCTATGTTTTCATCCAAACACACATCTACCAACTGAGTACTGACATCAAACTCATCCTCATCTACCTTGGAGGAAGCTACTATTGAATCTAACTTAACACAATCCCCAGCTACCTCATCTTCTACAACCAGCTGACAATCTAGATCCTGGGATCCATCCTCACTCACTAACAACTCAGAGTCCTCCTCTAGAGTCTGATAAATCAAACATGTCTCATTGTAGGAAGAATCATCCTCATGATTCACCGAAGAAGTAACCCCCTCTCTAGAAGTGGAAGCCATGGCTGTAACAAACTCTTGCCACTCATATGCTTTACAATCCTCATCTGTGATTCCCTATAACAAAGAATCTTGGAACCCACCACCACCATATGACAACGTTGAGTCCACACCCAAAGTCTGATATAAAAAACTAGAAACACTACAACACCCATCATCCTCACTATCAACATCAGAGATATCTATGATGCTAGTGTCCACATCGCCTATCTATGAATCCTTAGGTAAATTTGGCTGCATACATGACTCAATGTCGTCATGTGAATCAACTACATTGTGGCATGAATCTATGTCACCCAACTCAGCTATAACACTCCCATCATGAGTGTCATCACTAGATAGCTCCATGTTCACATCCTCAATATAGGAAAAGACCACTGTCCCCTGTAGAGATTCCACACTGTGAATGCTATCATAAACCTCAAAGATGTCAAAGCTCATACACTCCTCGCAGTCATCACCCAACATCTCATAGGGAATGGCATACCCAATACAACTCATAGAATCCTCAAATGTATCATCAGATGTGTTTATACTATTTGCATCCACATCTCCTACTAAAGCCTCAACTGTTGGCACCTGACTACTGACTCCTAATAATGTTGGAGCATGAACCACCATCTACTGACTCCGTTGTAACATCTAGATCACCAACATCACAGCTAGGTGAATCCATAAATGCAAAAGTCCCATATGAGGAAGCGGCTGCCTCCTGCACTGGAGCAACACTACGATAGCTGACATATAAGTCTCCAATAACAACTCCCTCCATGGAAGAGTTTGAACACTCAGTGACAACTACAACATCAGTTGCCTCTGAAGTAACCGTAGTGACTACTCTGGGAGCCTCAACCTGTTGAAGCTCAGTGCTGCTGTCAACCAATGGTACTAGTACATCCACATGTCCCTGTGAAATAAATCCATCATTAGCACTGCGAATAGGACTAGAAAGTGTCATACTAAATATAGGTACATTTGCATTATGGGCACCTATCGGGGAAAACTCAAGCTTTCTTCCCTGTAGTCTAGATGTCAGCCTTCTAAAGGCAGAAACCATATACCTCACTTCCTTGTCAACTATCTCTAGATTCGACAAGCTCTCTGCCAATCTCTACTGATGAAGCCTAATTCTTTCCATACTTTCCACTAAGGCATTTATTTCCTCTCTTTTTCTCATACTGCTACACCGACTTCCAGAACTAGGCCTCCTATATTTGTCCATAGCTAGGAAAAATGGGAGTGTTGATCACTCTTAAAATAACATAACAATATTAAAGAATTCATACCCCACAGGATAGCAAGCAAAATGCTTTGATACCATTGTAAAGAGCCTGCCTAGCTCTTTATTTTAAAATTTAACCTTTACTCACAAATTGGATTGCAACTTGTTTTATTTTTTTTGAAATCATTTACTTTCAAGAATCAAATCTAATTTTGACATATAATTAAAATAATATTTCAAATTTCTAAAACTTCACCAGCTATCCAACTTCAAATTTAAATACAAAAAGTTAATAGCAATTCTTTAATAACATGAAATGGCGCCTCAATTTGGAAAATAGCTGATTGAACAACACATAACTAGCAACATTATTCATGCATGTCTTGAAGTGTCAAGTGTTCATCACTTGAAATGCATTTAGCCAAGAATTTTGCGTTAGGACTTGGTAAGAGCCAGCCAGCTCCCAAGTTATAACGTGACTACGGTAGGGGGCGTGAGCTGCTAAGGGAGACTCCCGTAAGCCTCCTCTTGATGAAAAACATGGCCTCTATGCCACTCCCAAAACCCCCACACTCAAAACACAGCCTTAACAAAAAATGATGCTACTGCAAAACAAATTGCAACTCCCTTATACCAAAAATGATAGCCAAAAGGAGATAATGTAGCCTCCTAGAATTTGATGATTGTAGAATTTCAAATTCAGACTATAATATTTTCCAGCTTGATGTAATTGCTTCAAACTTCACACTCTTGATTTACTTCAGCATCAAGATTGATAATTAGATATTCCTTAAGAATTTTTAGAATTCAATTTGCAAAATTCATCATCAATTAGTGATGATTCAAACTGCCAAGAGAGGAATCAGTCATCAAACCCTAGCCATTTCTCACAGCCAAGATACTTCATAAAAATTTTATCAAATGAATAATAGATGTATAAAGTTCTTTTTCGAGTTCAATAAATAGCTTTTCGAAAAAGCTTAAACTTTACACTTTTCATTAAAATAGCTTCTTCATCACAACATCACTTTATAACATTAAAGTTATAAAGTCGTAAATTTATTAAATTAAAATAACTTAATTTAATAATGATAATTAAAACATGAAGCCACTAAATCCATTTGACTGCAACAAACTAATTTCTGACAACAGAGCCTCGAGCTCAAACTGCCCTGTCAGAAATAGCCATCTACCAAAAATAGACTTACTATAAATAGTAAGTCTCTCAAACTGGAGATCCTTGATACTCGATCCTAAAACATCTGACACCTTGTGCAGACACCCTGCTAAACCTAGCCATACCCAAAATACCACTTACTAAAAATAGTAAGTTGGCCAATCTGACCCGAACGAAGAGCAAACCTAGTAACCAGAACCTCCAAAATAGAATCCAAACATTGGCTTTGCCAACTGACCCCCTCTAATCACTTGATTATCTTGTGAGGGTCACCAAACTAAGCTAATCCTAGAAGACTAAAAAATGGGGACATTACAAGTGACTTTAGTGTGCTTGACCCCTCAAGACAATCAACTCACTAAAGTAGGGGGAAAATATATTGTTGTAAAATTGCACCCTCTTCATTTATGACACCTAAGCATTTCAACCCTATGCATTTATGAAAATGACTCATTGAATATTCATATTATGACATCATGAATCTCAAGAGAAAAGCGTCGATGACCCCTTGTCTGAATTTGGAGCCAATGTGGTCAGACAAAAATGCAGCGCACACTCATTCATGTACAGTTCAAAATTAAGAAAGAGCATATTCACATATTAAACTTATTTTGGTGCATGCCCCTTCTCTTAGGAACATACAAAATGGATACCACCACCCATTATAAGTAATAAAATATTTCATTTTCCTCATTTGGTCACTCTCTAGCTCTTGAATTCTAATATTAAACTCACACTCTCACTTTTGGTCACTCAAATCGAAGCTCTACCAAACCCAGCACACTACATATTCTTCTCATCATCTACGGAGAGGGATATCTCTCTCATTTACTCTTATAATATTATTTTAATTAAATTAATCTATTTCTATTTATCTTTGTGCATTATTTATCTATTGTGTAGCAGGGGCTTTCCTCCCTCAAGCACTTGTTCATTTCTACTCTTTGTTTTTATAGTTCTTCTCCTTTTGCAATAGGGGTCTTCCTCCCTCAAACGAGGTTTATTTATATTGTTTGTCTTGTGTAATATGGGTTTTCCACCATTACGATGATTTGTTTCTATTGGTTGTCTTCATATCAATTTTATCATGATCTATCTATCTAGCTATACATCGATGTGGAAACGTTAAAGAAGGGGTTTGACTAAAACAAGACCCTATATGGCCCATAATGATTTCTCCTATTTATGTGTGTGTAGGTGACAAATAGATTTTGAAATTGAAGAAGGCTACAATGTGATCAAGCTAGAGGCATTCCTTGTTTTTTTATAGAGAGGAATCCAACACAATGTGCAGACATTTATGTGGTGTGCTATTGTCTGAGGCCGAGAACTTAAAACTTCTAGGATATGTTGTTTAATTTTTATGTTTTATATATTTATGTAGTCAAAATATGCAAATTTTTCAACAATTTTTAATTACTTAACCTTTTCTATTCTAGCACATTATTTTGCATTTTAGCATAGTTCATGTGTATGATTATTTCTTTTATGTTACTACTTCAAGTTGTTTTATCTAAATTGCAAGATTAGATTTAGTTTGTTTCAAGTGTCATAATCTCCTAGCTCACTAGAGTGCTAGTAGAAATGAGGTAGTGTAAGGAAGATTTTCTCTTTGGAAGGTAGTGAATCCTTTGCTCTACATTTAGTAGTATCCATAAGCAGGTATAAAATGAACTGGAAGATTTGGATTTTCAAAAAAGATTCAATCATTCAAGATAAAAATTACTACTTGATTTCCAAAGGATTCTAAAATCTCAATCTCCAGGTATAATCTAATGAAAGGCTATGCAACTAAAGCCATGTAGGTATAAATTTTATGATGGTATCTGTGGGGTTGAAATTTTGGCACTAGGCTTGCATAGGCAAGCCTACACTATTGTAAAACCAATGTTTTTTAAGAAATATTGAATTTCTATTTTCTATAGAATCAAAGATTACAACATAGAATCCTTTTCCTTGATTTATGAGCAAAACATCATTTACTCCACACTAATGTTAGATTCATCCCATTTAAATAGTAATTTTTTTTCAATGGAGATATTCGAGAACTTACATATTTAAATTTGTTGTCGAAGATTTGTGCCTATGGAGAAATAACTATTTCTAGAAGAGTAACTTTTAGCTCCATATTCCTCTGAATGTCCCCCAAAATCTTGTTAGATGATGGTTCTTCAACTAAAAATGAACTCTAAGAATCTTGTTCTAATAAAGCTTCCCTCGTCATGGTCTTTTGCACCTTCTTAACTGATGCAGGAACATCTCAGGTCCTTGGCAATCCCGTGTCACCAAAAACATATTTGAGTTTGTCTGTGTTGCTTGGTTCCTGCTTTGACCGAGTTGGTTCGGTGTTGCTCGGTTTCCTTTTTTTTTCGGTGTTGGTCAATTATCTCTCTGGCGCTTGGTGATGCTTGTTTGGCACTCGGTTTCCTTGCTTACCAAGTTGTTTATTTTGGATTTCTTTTGAGGCCAACTTGTACATTTAATTTGGGTCATGGATTTAATGCTGGTATCCATCATTGGGAAGCATGTGGACCTAGATCTAGTCATCCCTTTCATTGATTGTGGATCTAAAGGCCGACTTGGCTTGGTAGCATCTTGTGTAAATGTAGTTATTGGGTTACAATTTAGGAGTCAGTTTTTAGAAGATAGAAGATAGAAGTTTAGAGCTGGTTCATAGATCCTCTCATGTTTGAGGACTTCTGTACTTGATTATAATATCTAGCTAAAACTGGGAAGGCCTTATAGCCCGACATGTATGAATCAACTTGAAGATACTATGTGAAATTTATCTGCATTCTCTCTCTCACTATTGTGTGTTTTTGCTTCCACGTGTCATTGAGCAAGGTGGATCTTGTTAGGGCATGCTAATTTCTGGCCCTCCTGTCCTCACTTGCATCAGATGGTATTAGAGCGAGGTGAGATCTGGATCTAGGTTTGCAAATATAGATTTGAAGGCTCCTTCTTGTGAAGCCCTAATTGAATTATTGTGGGGTAGAAGATTGCAATCTGACCTGCAATTGCAGAGGGTTTTCAAGATGGTTTGTGGGATGTGAGATGCGGATCTAGGATTGGTAGACATGTTGATACAACCTGCTGCTAGATTAGAAGTTGTTGAAACAACTCAGAGAAGAGGAAGACATCTTGAAGAAATTAGTGATGATGAAATTGAGGTAGAACAAGGTGATGTAGAACCTACACCCATGATGGATCAAGGTGAGGAAAGATTCTTGAAAGCTTTGACAAATCTGAAGTCTACACCACACTTTAATCCTCCTGAGTATGGTGGAAAGTTGGATTCTAATGAATTGGTGGATTGGATCACTGAGATGGAAAAGTACTTTGAGTATGAAAATGTACTTGAGGAAAAGAAGGTGAAAATTGCAAGCACAAATTTGAAAAGTCATGCATCCTTATGGTGGGAACATCTGCAGCTCGATAGAAAGAGGAAAGGAAAAGACAAAATCAAGGTATGGAGTAAAATGGTGAATAAATTGAAAGGAAAGTTCTTACCTTGTGATTATTAGATTAACCTAGTTAGGCGAATGCAAAGTTTAAGGCAGAAAGATAGCTCGGTAAAGGAATATAGTGAGAAATTCTATAGATTAGATATCAGATCTGGACATGATTAAGATGACATGGAAAGAATTTCTAGATACTTGGATGGTTTGAGAGTTTCCATCCAAGAAGAAATAAGTTTGGTCAAATCGGAGAACATTGAAGAGGCTTATCAATTTGCATTGAAAGTTGAGAAGAAATTGAATAAGAGACATGAGAAAAGACAAAGAGGAAGAGGTGGTAGATTCCCTAGAGGAAGAGGTAGATCTCATGGTGAAAACAGTAGATCTGAACTTGAAAAGATAGATCTGGATAAAGGCAAGACCAGGTCGAAAGGTGAAAGTTCATCTAGAGGTAGAGGCAGTAAATACCGAGGTGGTTATAATAGAGATGGTTTTTGAGGAACTTGTTACAATTGTGGAGAAGAAGGACATAGATCATTTGAGTGTACACATGCAAGTAAGAAGGCTGGTAGCAGTAGAAATTCTTTGATGCAAGAAGAGTCACCGAATGAACCTAAGAAGGAAAATAACTTGATGGTAAGAAGAGCACTTTGGAATGAAGGTAAAAAGGAAGATCTAGTAAGGAAAAGTTTGTTTAATACCAAATTTAGAGTTTTTGACAAAGTTTGGAAGGTAATCATAGATAGTGGTAGCTCAGAGAATCTGGCATCTGAAGAGATGGTCACAAAGTTACAGTTGAAAAGGTTGGAACATCCGAAGCCCTATCAAATTTCATGGATCAAAGATGAGCATACACTCTTGGTAAGTGAACAATGTTATGTGAATTTGAAAATTGGAAAGTACTATGATAAGGTGTTATGTGATATCATGCCTGTGGATTGTTGTCATATTTTGTTGGGTAGACCTTGGCAATATGATAGACATGCTATATATGATGGGAAATTGCATAAGTATACTATTTGGGTTGATAGGAGAAGACAAATCTTGTTACCTTTGATGGAAGAACTTGTTAGTAATGTTTTCACATCTGTGAAAGTATGCTTGATGGAAGGAAGAAAGTTTGTTAAGGATTTAAAGAAAAATGATGTATGTTTTGTTGTGATTCCTAACAATCTGAGTAACAAAATAGAGGATAATGTCCCTGAGAGATTGATAAGTTACTCACCGAGTATGGTGAAATTATTTCTGATAATGTACCTAATGGTTTGCCACCGAAGAGAAGCATTGATCATTTCATGGATCTTATCCTTGGAGCTAGTTTACCGAATAAGGCACCTCATCGATTGACACCTACCGAGAATCAGGAATTGAACTGACAGATTCAAGAATTGTTGCAGAAAGTTTTGGTCAGAGAAAGTTTGAGCCCTTGTGCAGTACTTGCCGTATTGGCACCTAAGAAGAATGGTGAATGGTGAATGTGTACTGATTCCAGAGAAATCAACAAAATAACAGTGAAGTATAGGTTTCCTATATCGAGAATGGATGATATAATGGATAGTTTGACTGAAGCAAAGTATTTTACTAAAATCGATTTGAAAAGTGGGTATCATCAAATCAGAATCAGAGAAGGTGCTGAATGGAAGACTGCTTTCAAGGCAAAAGAAGGTTTGTATGAGTGGTTGGTTATGCCTTTTGGTTTAACTAATGCATCGAGTACTTTTATGAGGTTGATGAATGAAGTTTTGAAGAAATTCTTGGGTAAGTTTGTGATTGTATATCTTGATGATATTATGATATTCAGTAAGACTAGAGAAGAACATTTGTTGCATGTTAGACAAGTTTTGCATAGATTGAAAGAAGAAAAGTTGCTGATAAATCTGAAAAAGTATTGATTCATGAAAGAGGAGGTTGTGTATTTGGGATTTGTGATTTCAGCTGATGGTTTGAAAATGGATCCTGAAAAGGTTCAAGCGATTTTGAATTGGCCTACACCTGAGAGTGTAATACCCCAAAAATGGGCTATAAGTTCATTAACCTCCTACATCGACAAATCGAACAAAATCGACATCAAAGTCCTAACCTAAGGCACATCTAACATCATCGAATCATAATTGATTATCTTAAATTCTGCATCGGGGAATATTCCTAGTAATATTCCTAATTATCTTAATTATCTTTAATTTAATGATTATTTGGCGATAAATCACATTTATCCTAAGTTTGATTAATTGAATATTTTCATATTTAATTAATTAGATTTAATATTTGCCACTTAATTATGTAATTAAATTTAATTCTATCTATTATTAATTGTATTATTTAATTTTGACAATAAATCAAAATTCCTATCTTTAATTGATTAAATCCTTATTTAATTAATTAAAGCATGTTGTCATTATTTAATAATATAATTTTTAATAAAAGTTTGGTAAAATAGTTAATTAACCCATAAATTAATTATTTTATTTCAAAAATCAGTTGAGTTGAGGATAAATCACTTTATTTATTTATTTAATTCTTAATTATTATGCATATTCAAAAGAAACAGTTAAACTCCAAATCAGAAAATCAATGCAAGTTATTGACTTTTTTGGAACTCAACATTCTTTTGGAGTTCAAAAAGCTGATCTAAACTCTAATTTGAGTTAAAAAGCTATTTTTGCATGTTTTTGCATGATTTTGAGAATTAACTATCTTTCATGATCAGATAACTCAAAAATCAAGATGAGTTAATTTGAGTGATTTATGGCTTTTATCCATGCACCTCCAAAGCCCTGGATTTCTATAAATTAAAGGCTTCAGCTCTTCACAAATCATCTCATATTTTGCACAATCACGCTGGAGAATTGGAATTGAAGAATCAAAGCTCTTGCGAATTGACATCTTTGTGAGATCAATCTTATTTTCGCATTCATATTTCATATCATTGTTAGATTAGCATAGCATATCAGTTTTCAATAGCATTCATATCATATCAGTTTTTATCATTCTTATTGCATAGAAAATATCAACAAAAAAAAATAGCTTAATTGCATTTATTTCATATCCATCTTTTGCATTCAAATTCTTCATTTAGGTGTCGTCTAGGTCACTGATCTCGATTACAATCTGAGAACACTAATCTCGCACCTATTAGAAGGCAGTAAATCGCTTGGTTAGATAGCTTTCAATTTTGCACGATTTTGATTTTTGCTAACCTCTAATGTTTTACTGAGTGTTGTGTCTACAGATCAGGTACAATTTTCACACACACATTTCTGGCGCCCACCGTGGGGCCCTGAAACGGGTTTCCAATTCAATTCTTTCAATTTCTGTCTTTTTATCCTCAGGATCTATGCAAAACTGTGATTTTTAATTTTGTCCGTACATCTGTCGTACGAGTTTCTGACAAATGTCGTATGGGAGCATACCCACTGTCGTATGATACTCTACCCACTGTCGTACGACAGTCTATCGGATCGCGACTCGTTTCATTTCATACCCACTGCCATTTGAGAGATAATCTGTTGTATGGTAGCATACCTAGTATCGTACAAGTTTCTGGACTGTCGTATGAGAGAATACCCACTGTCGTACAAGTTTCCATACCAATTTTTGACTGTCGTTTCATTTTTCAGAGCAGAGTATCAGATTTGATTTTTATATTTCGGCTAACTGCTAATTTTGACAATTGAAATTCTCTGTTTTGATTGCTCTCTGCTGGTTTTGATTGGGAAAAGTGCAAGAATTGCTAAAAATCAGGTAAAATCTACTAAGCACGTTGCGAGGATCACCAGGTATTCTCCTTCATCTAATAACATTTTGATTTGGGCTTAAAATAAATCTCTTATGTGTCTAGCTTGTGTGCGTCTTCTCATGCTTTTATTCTACACACTTGCATAATTTGATACTAGGTTGTGATCCCTTAAGGATTCATTAAGTAGTCTTAAGATACTTGTGATTGATCTTGATTACTATCTTGGGTTATTGGACTCGCTAATCCACCGGCCCCTCATTTCCGCCCCGTGGTTGCAATCTCAGCGCCATAAAGGGGAGGGGTCAACAGGACAGAAGCGTTAAATGTTCCACTTGGCAACCCTTTTGTTCTTTTAGGAACTCACTTGTTTTCTAAGTTGGGGACTCATTTTTAGCTTGTGTGAGGTGTTAAGTGTTCCACCTTGTGGACTCATCTCATATTTTCTTTAAGTGTTAAGTGTTCCTCTTTCTACTTTTTGAATGCTTTTGGTAGATTTACTTTCGGAACATATATCTATGCTCACATAGTAATTAGGCCCTATGAACACTATTCGTGATTCTTGAGAGATTGGATTCCTAGCGAAACCTTTCTTGACGACGGAATCCTTGTAGGTAGGGAGGATACTTAGTGCGTTTCACATTCAACTTGGTTAGTGAGTCTTCTCTTATTGATCAACACATTCTCTCTCTGGAGAGGTTGATAGATCACGTGGGGTTGATATCACGAGCTTTGGTGAATCAAAATTGGTTAGTGCATCTTCTCTTATTGATTGATACATTCTCTCTTCAGAGAGGTTGATAGATCACGTGGAGTTGATATCACAGACCTTGGTGGAACAAAATTTTGTCTTAGCATGTCGGATTAATCTGCTTGCTTTGTTTGGGTTAAAAGTGAAGAGGTGTCAAAACCTTGAATCTGGAGCCAAGTCCCCTTGTGGTATACTATTGTGAGTCATCTTTAGAGAGGGTTAACCATAGCGGACAATCCCTTCACAGGGAAAACTGCTTTGACGGAACCTCAAGCGGTAATAGCCATTTTCGCCATGGTAGTGACAGCCGCTATATAAATGTCCTTGTGGAAGAAATCTCCACGGGTATGGTTCATTGTTGGGTTGTCAGATCTCCCTAGCAGCTCTTGAAGATTAAGTTCTCGGACTGTGTCAAAACCCTGGTGCGCTGGGATTGGAGTTCACCCCTTTGAATCGTAAAAGTTGCAGAGTCAAACCATTACTAAAAACCCTAGAGAGGCCAATTTTTTTTCACTTTCAGGTATATGTGCATTATTGCAAAACTTTTCAGAACATACACAATTAGTACTCTCAGGGATTAGCACAATTTGGTCACTTGATTGTTCATGCGCAAGGTTGCTTTTGCCCTTGTTCATTGTTTTCAGATGTGCTTGGAATCACTTGCTTGTTGTTCTGCGTGCTTATTTATCTACTTAGCTATTAAAAATGATCAAATCTGGTATAACCTTCAAAATTTGGACAGTACAATTTGCAAACAATCCAAAACTAAAAACCTTAAATTTTGCAAAAATTGACGTAAAGTTCTTTCTGGAGTCAAAAGTCATTTCAAGAAGTCAAAAGTCGTATGACTTTTTGTCAAATGTCATTTCAGTAAAGCCCATATGTCGTATGATTAAGAACCTAGTGTCGTACGAGTTTTCAAACCAGCAAAATTCAAGAAGCCAAAATTTTTTAGCAACTATCGTACGAGTTTTGTCAACTGTCGTTTCATATCTACCCAACTTTCGTACGAGTTTCGCAACTGTCATTTCATTTATACCCAACTGTCGTACGAGTCTACAGAGTGTCGTTTGGAAAAATTTGAGAAAGTTGTCAGAAATTGTCAAATTGCAAGATATCCAATGTTTCCAGCCTAGATCCAGAATCTGTCAAAAATCTCATTGTGTCAGGAACAGAGCAGTAGCTATTGAGCATTCTACCATTTTCTAAGTTTGATCTTTTGAATCCGATCTAGTCTTCTGTTTGATCAATTTGAGTCCTTTTTATCTCGTGTCAAAACCTTGTCATAACTATCAATCTTCAATCAATCTTCAAAAATAGACTAAGTGTTGAGAACTCGTGTCCGCTATCTTTTGGGCGATCTATCCCATACATCCAGGGAACAGTTTCCTTCACCCACATCTCATCAGATCTTCAAAACTATCATAATCTTGACAAGGTTGCGTCATCCAATTTTCTCAAATCAAATTGTTCTTCAGTTGTCTTCATCCTTTTCTTCTGTTTCATTCAAAGTTAATGGTGGAGACCAGAGCTTCTTCACACAAGAAATCAGAAGAAACATCTCAGAACTTACTTTTGACCAATACCCCGGGTCCAACTCTTGAACAACTCATCAAGTCAGGTATCTACGAAGACGACGGTCTCGGTAACTTTCGATTAAAAACTGGTTACATACCTCCTCTATCAACTCACAGAGGTAATCAACAAACTCCTCCTCAATCTATTCCAGGGAGCCCAAAGACTCCTACCATGTCTCAAGCAGGGACAAACCATGATTCTCTAGGAGGAGGATCCCAGGGACACCATTCTCAACATAATGCTGACCAAGAACCTACCCCCTCTGAAATCCATCGATGTCAGAATGACGATGAATTCAAGAGAATGATGAGCCATTTCTTGAAAGTGGATAGAGAGGCATACTTTTTACAATTAGCCCAGGAAGGGGCTAAGCTTCCTCCCAACTTTAACGTTGATGATATAATCACACATGAGGAAGAAACTCCACTCACAGCTATGACAAAATAGATGCACTCTATACAAGTTGAATTTAACAATCTTAAGAAGGAGAAGGAACCCAAGGAGTTCTCCATGGAGGCCCTATGTCCTTTCCCGTTTGACAAAAACTTGTATATGCCACCATTCCCAAAAAGAGTGGAGGTACCAAAGTATGACAAATATGACGGACACTCTGATCCTCAAGATCATGTCAGAGATTTCTGTATGCAATCCATGGAATTCATGCATGAACCGACTTATCTAATGCGTCTTTTTCCTAGATCTTTGGGAGGAGCATCCATTCAGTGGTTTTCAAGATTACCTTCTACGATCAAAACTTTTGAGGAATTGATTAAATTGTTTTATCAACAATATTCCTACAATATTCAACATCCGATTACCATGATCGATATCTGTAACCTCAAGCAATATCCAGGGGAATCATTCCTAACTTTTCTCAAGAGGTGGCGAAAGAAGTTTTCTTTATATGCTAGACCAATTCCCGAAATGGAGAAACTTGAAATCTTTATCAATAACCTTGTTCCAGAGCTCAACTATCCATTACAAATGCAAGATCATGTATCTTTTGATAAAATGGTGGATAATGCAATCAAGATTGAGAAAGTACTTATCAAGAAAGGAGAAATCACACTTCAAAAGGACAAGTCTCAAGTGGGATCTAGCTCAAAAGATAAAAACAAGAGCTGGAATAGAAACAAAGGTATCGTCTCTGACGGTGTTGTTGACACTATCTACACCCCATCAAAGGCACCGGCCTACAATCTCACCCTTGCCACCAAAGCCATTGAAGCTTCAGAGCAAAAATCTGCTGAACCATCTCCAAAGAAGCCATTCAAACGATGCGATAATAAACGAAAGTTTACTCCTCTGGGAGAATCTTTGGAATCTGCTCTGAGGACCCTGATAGCTGATAACATGATCTCTTTACCACCAATCCGAAAACCTGATCCAGATCCAAAACCATATTGGTGGAAAGATAATGAATTATGTGCTTTCCATCAGACTAAAGGCCACAGAACTAATGGATGCTTCCATTTAAAGCATACCATTCAAGACTTGATAGATCAAGGGGACATCACAATTGATAATCCTACCAGCAATAATGATCACACAGCATTTACAGAACCTTTTCCACAACATGGCAAGGGAGTTTCCACTTCTCAGCCTAACATGGGGGTAAAAGTCAACTATGCCTACCCTGGAAATGATGATGTTATCAATATGGTGGAACCATGCCTCTTTGAGAGCTGTAATGTCATCATGATTATACGAAGAGATAGAAATCATTCCTCAGCTAATGCAGTTACCAGATCACAAGCTCAGACGCATCTGAAAGGACAAACACCAAATTCATCTGATGTCCCTAAGATACCTTTCAATCTCACATCTGCTTCTAAACAGAAGGTTGCCTCGAAATCTTCCAATCCAAATGATACCAGACCTACATCTTACAGCATCGTACAACAACTCCAGCATACCAATGCCAAAATCTCTATGTTTGAGTTACTTCGAATATCTCCAGCTCACAGAGATATCCTAGACAAAGCTTTGCTCGGCTCTAATGTTCCTGATGATCTAGATCTAGACAGGTTCCAGACTATGGTTGGTCATCTAACATCTCTGCAATATATCTCCTTTTCAGAAGAGGATGACAACTCCCTAAGTCACCCACATAATCAGCCCTTGCACATAGAAGTCTTGATCCAGAACCGTCGAGTCAAACGTGTGTTGATAAATGGGGGCGCAGGCCTCAACATTTGTTCTTACAACTTAATCACACAGTTGGGATTCTCAGAGATGGCTATTGATCCTCGAAAGAAGATCACCATAAAAGCCTATGATGAACAAGAAAGAGCTTCTAAAGGCACCATTGTCTTGCCCATCCGGGTGGGTCCAGTCATCAAAGATACCACATGTCAGGTGCTCGATCTACCATTGGCTTACAATATCCTTCTAGGGAGACCCTGGATACATGAAATGAAAGCTATTCCTTCGACATACCATCAATGCTTGAAATTTCCCTATGAAGGAGTGGAGGTTACTATCCCAGCTGATCTGAGTACAACTTGTAATACATTAAAGGAAAGTGCCGATAAACTTGTTCCCAATAACAGAGAATCTTCCATCAAGCAACAAAATGTGGCTTCCACATCTAAGATGGACGACATTGCTAAAGAGATCAATATCAAAGAAAATGGGATGGGAGAATACACTATAGAGCCAGTCCTGTCTCTGACATCTCTCCCAATCTCACCTAAGTCGTATGGCCAATCCTTGAAGCAGTCTAAATCAGAACCTAAGGAACCTATGGAAGCATACAAAAGACATTTTGTGGTGGAGCAAGTATCCAAACAAGAATTTGAAGAGGATGAAGCTGTGCTGGCATGGCTATATAAAGAGGATTTTGAATCCAAAATTGTTCAACCTAGTGAATCTATAGCACCTACAATCCCTTCTAGTTCATATCGTCCAGGAAACAAATTGATAGCCAAGATGGGATATTCCGGTCAGGGACCTCTAGGAATCAAGGGAAAGGGTCTTGTGACACCCATTTCACATATTGGTAGAGACAAAAAAGATACGGGTGGCATAGGGTTTAAGAAGAAACCCTATCATCTCAAAGGTGGTTGTTCTCATGTCATAGAACAAATTGCACCAGGAGAACCCCTTCTTAAGAAAGGAGAAACAGAACCCTCGGATGATGATTCAGATAGCTCTGAGCTTATCCCCTATGAAAAATTGCCTAAAGATATCAAAGATCTTCTTGATGATACAGATGATCCTATCAGAAGAATTAATGTAGTAGAAACACAAGAACCTACTATAGCGTGAGAGATGGTTGTACCATAAGAACCAGCCAATCTCGAAGGCAATCAAACTGATCAAGAAGCAGGGGGTAGTTATTCTGACACTGATTCCCATGAATATGAATTCAAGTCAGAGACTGAGGGTAATCCTTCTTGGGGTATTCATCCTGATTTCACGCATTTTCTAAGATTTCCTGGAGATTCTGAATCAGAAGATGAGTCAAATTATTATGAATGGGGTGCCATTCCAGAAGAAGATGAGCTTATAACAAAGAAATCTATTGATGTTATTCACCAATATGTCTCTCAACCCAACGTAAGTCTAGAGCGAAACAATGAACTTAACGTGTCTGATCCACCTATGGCTGAAGAGGACTCCCATGATGACGTTGAGCCTATTCACGAATTGAACATTTTGAGCTGTAATATCACCTTTGAACTTGAGCGTCAGGTTAGGACCAATGATGACATATCCACATCCGTGAACACCATATCCCAAGCCTTTCCCGCTTTGACTATCCAACGCCATGATCTTATCGACCAAACTTCCACAAACCCAAACCATGGTATGTATACCTTCCCAAATGACTATGCCCTTGCCTGCTACCTCAATGCAGTTGAGCCTATGAGTACTTCCATCAATGAACTGAGCGTCAACATGACCGAGTCGGACATCAAATATCTTAGTCAGAAAAACAAGAGTAAAAAGAAAAAGAAAAAGAGTTCTAAGGGTGAAAACCACTTTGTGGCAGTCTCAGAACTGACAAAAGTAAAAAGAAAAGATGTATCTGAAGGTGAAAACCTCTCTGAGGCACCTAAGGATGAGATATTTGATGTCCTTCCGAGTCATTTACAAGATAGATCTCCAGTTCTGATTGAGCCAACTCAATCCATCAATTTGGGTACAACAGAGGAACCACAATTGGTACATGTAGCACAATCTCTATCAGACGAAGAGAAACAAAACTTCACTACCTTCTTATCAGAGAAAAAGATCAACTTTGCATGGAAATATTCAGATATGCCAGGATTGGATCCCAATCTCATTATGCACCATCTATCTATTGCTCCCGGAGTAAAACGAATCAAACAAAAATTGAGAAAGATGCATCCTCATGTTGCACTCTTAGTCAAAGCAGAACTAGAAAAACTCCTAAAAGATGGATTCATCTGTGTCATAGACTATGCTGAGTGGATTTCCAACATTGTACCTATTTCAAAACCAGATGGTTCAATTAGAGTGTGCACGGACTTTAGAGATGTGAACAAAGCATGCCCTAAGGATGACTTTCCACTACCTAACATTGATATGATAGTGGACATGACTGCGGGCTATGAAATGTATTCCTTAATGGATGGCTTTTCTGGATACAACCAAATCAAAATTGCTCCAGAAGATCAAGAGAAAATAGCTTTCACATGTGCGTGGGGAACTTTCTGTTGGAATGTTATGCCATTCGGACTCAAAAATGCTGGAGCTACATATCAAAGAGCAATGACATTTTTCATGATATGATGCATAGAACAATGGAGGATTACGTAGATGATACCTTGGCAAAATCCATGATTAGAACTAAACATCTAATAGACTTGAGCATGATCCTTGACAGAATGGAAAAATTTAGTCTTAGACTAAATCCTAAAAAGTGTGCTTTTGGCGTCACTTCTGGAAAGCTCCTAGGATACATCGTCTCCAAGAAAGGCATTGAAGTTGATCCAGCTAAGGTCAAGGCTATAATAGAGATGCAACCTCCCACAAATATCAGTCAAATGAGGATGTTGCAAGGCAGAGTTCAATCTATCAGAAGATTCATATCACAGCTAGCGGACATCTCACAGCCTTTTACAAAAACATTGCATAAAGGTGTGACCTTTGCATGGAATGAAGAATGCGAGAACAACTTTAAACATATCAAGAAGTATCTATCAAATCTGCCTATATTGATGCCTCCTATTCATGGGAAGCCATTAATATTATATGTCTCCGTAACAGATACATCACTAGGGGCATTATTAGCACAGCATGATGAGAACAAGAAAGAAAGAGCCATCTACTATATCAGCCAAACTTTAGTGGCCTATGAGAAGAAGTACTCAATGATCGAGAAGGCATGTCTAGCTGTGATCTTTGCATCACAAAAATTGAGACACTACATGTTAGCTCATACCACTCATTTGGTAGCTAAAATTGATCCACTGAAATATCTCCTAAGCAAAGCTGCCCTCACAGGTAGACTAGCTAAATGGGTCATGCTCTTGAGCGAATTTGACATTGAATATGTTGAAAGAAAAGCTATCAAAGGACAGGTCATCGCTGATCAATTAGCTGAAGCACCACTGTTTGATGATACACCCATGCAAATGGAGTTTCCCGATTCCTCTATCATGCACCTCTCTTCTAGAGCATGGCAGTTATTCTTTGATGGCTCCTACACACAGAATGGATCCGGAGCAGGCATATTGTTCATTACTCCTCAAGGATACTCGATACCCAAAGCATTCAGATTAAATTTTCCTTGCACAAATAATATTGCTGAATATGAGGCACTTCTCAATGGTATGAAAATGGCAATACAGTGGAGAGTTACAGAGATGCACATTCATGGAGACTCACAACTGGTCATCCACCAGGTCAATGATGTGTACCAAACCAAAGATGAAAAGCTCATTCCTTACAAGAGAATGGTCGATGATTTAAAGAAATACTTCATCTCTATCACATTTGAGCAAATACCCAGAACAGAGAATAAGGCTGCTGATGCAATGGCAACATTATCTACTCTTTTACAACAGCCTGAACATGAACTACACTATGAGTTCCTGGTGGAAGCCCTATCCTACCCTGCATATGACTCCCCTGAAACCCGCATGATCTGCACTGTTGTAGGTTATGACTCATCTCGCTACAAAAATTTGTTCTCCTATCTCCACGACCAAATCATCCCTGACTCCTTTAACCGTTTTGAGAAACGAAACCTTATCCGATCTGCATCCCGATATGTCATCATTGGTAATGATCTGTACAAACGAGGTCTAGATGGTACACTGCTTAGATGTTTAGAACGGGAAGAGTCTCAACGTGCATTAGAGGAAGTCCACGAGGGTATATGTGTGTCACACTCGAATGGGTTAACGTTAGCTCGAAAACTTATTAGGGCTGGGTATTATTGGCCTGAAATGGAAAAAGAAGCTATTAAATTTGCTAAAAACTGTTAACAGTGTCAAGTACATGGCAACTTGATTCATGCTCCAGGGAGGGATCTGATTCCCTTTACTACATAATGGCCTTTTCAACAATGGGCATTTGATCTCATAGGTGCTATCCATCCGCACTCTTCTAATGGACATACCCATATAATCACAGCTACAGATTATTTTACAAAATGGGTAGAAGCAGTTCCTCTAACACAAGCAACGGGGAAACAGATCTCTATGTTCATCCTGAACTACATCATTTGCAGATATGGGATCCCTCACTCTATAATCACAGATAACGGGGGACAATTCAAAAACAAGGACCTAGATGACTTATGTGCCAAGTTCAAAATTACTCAACATTGGTCATCTATCTACTATCCTCAAGGGAACGGACAAGCTGAGGCTTCAAACAAAAATCTCCTGAAGATCTTGCACAGAACAATGAATAAAATAGGAAGAGACTGGCATCTGATGATCAATCTAGCTCTCTGGGCATACAGAACTAGTATCAGAACACCTACAGGGGCTACACCTTTCACTTTAGTTTATGGGTCTGAAGCGGTGCTGCCTATTGAGGTTGAAATCCCATCACTCAGAATCAAAATGCATGGACTTGTCACTGATGAAGACTACAGAGTGTCGAGGTTACAAGAACTTGAATTACTAGATGAACGCAGACAAGCAGCGTATGATCATCTCAGAGTGTATCAGAAAAGAATGTCTAGAGGCTACAACAAGAAAGTCAGACATAGAGAATTTCAGGTTGGCGATCTAGTGTTGAGAGAAAATCCTAAAAATCAATCACATCGAGAACGCAAGGGGAAGTTCGAACCCAACTGGCTAGGTCCCTTTGTAATCACTGCTAATTTTGGCTCTGGTGCCTATCAACTCTCAACAACTGAAGGAGAACAGCTCTGAGAACCAATCAACGTTCTCCATCTAAAGAAATTCTACGCTTAAGGCATTCAGTGCTTGGTAAATGTCTTGAAAAAAATCTTAAAAATCGGAAAAAGTCCTGAAAAAAATGAACCTCTTGGTGAAAACCTAGCAATAGGCGCTTTGATGATTCACAAAAAAATCAAAAAAATATCAAAAGTATAAAAAAAAAAAAAAATTGAAAAAATGAAAAATACAAAAAAAATGAAAAAGAAGAAAAAGTGCCTTGGTGAAAACCTGGAAACAGGCGCCTTGGTAGCAAAAATAGAATCTCTACCAAGATGGTGAAAACCTGGCAAACAGGTGCCACTTGTTCCAAAATGCTCCATCTATCAGCACAATCTTGGTCTTTCCCAGCTTTCAGTCTTGCTTTAGTTTGTGCATATCTCCCGGTTTGTTTCTACATTTCCAGTTTTCAATAAGTCGGTCTGTACACCAATCAGCTCAAGTGTCTGTATCCTATCAATGTTCAAATTTGGGGGTAATCAATGTCATATCCTATGGCCTCCAATGTATCTTAGATGTGTCATATCCACTCAAAGTCCTTTGAAGCTTCAAGTTGAGTCAGTCAGTCTGTCTCGTCTCCAAAAAGGATTTTGCATCAACAACAATCAAACATCAAAACTCAACTGAAAACAATCTGTGCTTTTCATGCTTTTATCTCCTTGTATACTTCCTGATTCGCATTGAGATTTTTGTATATTGTGTCCCTTCGAGCTCTTCGATGATGTCCTTTATAGGATTTAGAGAGTGATGACTGGGGGCATAATCTTTTCTTTGTCTTCTGCTTGTATGTGAAAATCTAACATCTTTGGAACTTCTGGATTGAAATGGTGTCCGACTGTAAGAGCCTCTATCTTGAATTGGATGGCCATGCGTACCTCGACCATTGATACCCAGACAATTCAAGGAAGTTTGATCTAACTATTATCTTTTTGAGTAAGTTCTTTCTCCTACTGTGGAATGCAATCTTGCCTAAGGATGTGAATGATAAAGGGTCACTACGGGTAATTCACATTGGATTTAGAATGATCTCTTGACTTTTTGATGTGTTTGTAATGCAAGGCGTACTCAGGTCATCACAACGTTTATGTTTTGATGCTTGTATAAATTGCTATATCAAAATATACATGATATTCAGGTCATCCTGGCGCTTGTGCCTTGGTGCTTATATCTAATCCGACATTTCGAAAACAAAATCAATATTCATATGTCCATGGTTGTATAACCAGTGGGTGTTGTATTGATTCTTGCGCATACAAATCGATATTCATATGTCTATGGTTTCACGACTAGTGGGCATTGTATTGATTTATCCGGTTACCTAAAAGTTCAATGATGATAACAAATCGACATATGATCAGTGACTAGGTCCTAGGTCTTAGGTTGCATTTCATTTTGCATGTCTCATTGCATTTTGCAAATTTGTATGATCTCACCATGACTAGATGAACTTCAAAGCTTAAATGGTTCTTCAATCACATCTTCAAATCTAACAAGAGCTGAACCTAACTCGAAGGTCTCTTAACGGAATCGCAAGCAATAATCCTCCTGGGTCAACCATCTTTTTGACATAAGACTGAGTACTTGTCTTCGTCAACCTGCAAAACATATCATGTGTATCGTTGCATTTACATATCATATCATAAACATTTATTGCATTACATTTACATCCATTGCATAAACATACATATTTCCATAATCACTACATCTACATAACATTCATACATATGAAAGAAATTATCGAATTGCATTGATACATACATTCTACACTACTCATAGCATTCACATCACATGATATCATCATACGTAACAAAAATGACAAGTACACCTGATGTCACAACCAAAAATATCGATCTCATCTATATATCAAAAATCTCAAATAGTCAGGGGTGCACTACTGGCACAGGGTACAAATGAATGAGCTCCATAGAGCTATCAGACACAACGATGTATCAGTAAGAAAGTAACAAAAGATCAAGAGAAGTCAACTGTCAGCATGCTCCTCTGCATCTGGTGGAGGAGGAGGTGCATCTGGTATCACCTCCGCTCTCGGTGCCCTAGCTCCCTCTGATACTGCCATATACTGAGAATAGGTCGGCACTCTCTGTGCAGCAGGGACTACTGCATAGTACGCAGATACATAATATGAGGCCCGCGCTGTCTGATGAATCACCTCTGCCTGTAATCTCTGTATCTCGGCACGCTGCTCTGTACGTTGTCTATCTGCCTCTCGATGCCTCTCCTCTAATCTGGCCTGCTCTATCTTCAGGTCCCGGACCTGAACTGTAAGCCGTCTGATAATCTCAGTCGAAGTAAGAGGAACCTTAGGCTCTGCATCAGCTGTTGGCATATCTGTGTCCTGTGCTGGCTGTGCTGGCTGATCTGCATGTGAAGGAATACTCATTCTGTGTGCCTTACGGCGTCTAACCTCAGCACCCAAATCAAATGTGTCATCCACACTAGTCCCACCTGGAAACTGCTCAGCTCCTAGAACATCATCTACAGATCCTACTCCACCCAGTGTGCCACTCTCACCTCGGCTCTGTCTCTGTGTGCCGGAAGATGTACCCGCTGTAGATGTAGGAGGACGTGGAGGCCTCGCATGTCCTGGTGCTCTCTGTAAAGGAGTCATAGCTCTCTGTCTCGGAGGAGTAGGCTGTACCACCTGTGGTCTCGGTCCTGCTCTCATAGGAGCCCCTGTAACATCCATCACCTCCTCCATGGAGGGTATCAGCTCTGTCGGATCAGAAAATTGGTGTACCTGGTGATCAGCAAGCCATGCCACATATGCATCTGTCACTTCGGCATCAACAACCTGTGGAAGGTAGTCCCAATCCCTACCAATAATCTGGCTATACTCCTCAGCACATATAGAATAACTCAGCCGTGGTGCCCATCCGAGCCCTATCTCACGCACAATGCAGGCATAAGCAGTATAATCTTGCGGGACATCCTGAATGCGTCCATACTGACGCCAGACTCTGGTAATCAAAAATCTCTCCAAGACGGTGGAGGTCCGTCCTATCAATATCCTGCTCTGAAAAACAAATGACAACTGCTCTCTCGTAGTAGGCCAAGCCTCTATCTGTACATATGGTCTCCAGATCACAAAGGTCATGTCATCCAAGCATCAGCGGAAATACTCGGTGTGACCCATGTGAACCTGAGTAACGTAGCCAGCATACGTATATATAATCGGCTCTTGTGGCTGTCGCTGACTCTGAAACACTGGTCTCAAAACTGAGATATGCTCCCAAGCCCATATCTGCAGTACCACCGCTCCTGAAGCAAATGTCTTGCAGTCTTGATACATGACCTCGTGCATCTTGGAATACAAGTGCGCCAACAGACACTGACCCCAGGCAAGCTCAGTCGGTGTAGCCATCAAGAGTGCTACCATGGGTGCCCATCCCATCAAGAAGCCGTTCTGCTGACGGCCAGGCATAATCAACTCTCCGATCATCCCCGCAATGATACACTCTAGACGATGTGTCTGACCATATCTCTGCACTAGTGTCTCCCAAGATATAGACCCAGTCAGCTGTGTCTCATCACCGAACAGTCGTCTGAACGCATGCAGTCCCCTCGATCCTCCACTAACATACTCGGGACATCGCGGAGCATGGAACGGAATGCGAAGAATCCTATAAACATCCTCAGGGGTCACAGTGATCTCCCCAGTCGGAAGGTGGAAAGTCTGGGTCTCAGAGTGAAATCTCTCAATCAGGGCAGTCAATAAACCATGATTTACCCTAATATCGGGTAAATGAATCAGGTACTCAAATCCACAGGCAGCGAGATGAACCCTCATCGGGTCTGGCAAGGCAACACATAATCTCTGGGTGGCCGGATACGAATGGCGAACATGTACGTCAGGATATGTAACCTAAATCATAATGCAACAGGGTGTTTTGTCAGAAATTCAGTTCGAAATAAGGCCAAAATATCAGAATGACACAGTTTTCAAAGTTTCAGAAGGTAGGGCAAAGTGTCCGCAATCAGGCAAAAAGATCAGAAAAGTTTCATTTTTGACCTAAAACTGAGTTTTTCACATGCTTTTTTTCAAATGACATTCCAGACTGGCATGAAATGTCGTACGACATTCCACAACAACCAAACGACATTTCATAGTCGTACGACATCGCACTTTGATTCATACGAGTTTCAAGGGACCCGATGAAATGTCGTACGACACAAGGGTCCCTATCATACGACACTTGGGCATGCACGAAACGACATTCTACATTTAAATGAAATGTCGTATGAGTCTGGATTG
The DNA here is from genome assembly GCA_027943335.1 of Chamaecyparis obtusa. NCBI lineage: Eukaryota > Viridiplantae > Streptophyta > Pinopsida > Cupressales > Cupressaceae > Chamaecyparis > Chamaecyparis obtusa. The sequence goes on along the minus strand of BSBK01003830.1, from coordinate 1,029,834 downwards.
GGACTCGTACGAGTTTCTACAGATGCAAAAATTAAAAACTAAAAACGCGTATGAAAAAAATTAAACATGCTATAGAACATCAAAAACATGCATTTTCAGGGGGGAACAGAGGTCCACCTACCGGATGTCCATACTGTCGAGGTCTGTCATGTCTCCGGCTGCGCTCAAAATGGTGCGAACTCACAGGTACCTTCAGTTCTCGCTGGTCTGCCATTTTTTCGCTCAGAGGGCTCCACAGAACCTCTAAAGTCACAGGGTTGAAATGAATTGAAAATGACCGTTCCGGTCTTTATATAGCTTTTGACCTAATTTTTAAAAGTGCTCCGTTTTCCATGAAAATTGCACCCCTAGCTAATTTCGACGTTCTCAATTCATTTTCGGGATCAAAATTGAAATCTGAGATCGTTTATTATGTCAAAATCACGATTTAAAATTTTTGGACCCAGGACGGTCTACTGCTTGCATAATCAACCTTCAATCATCACAGAAATCCAATATTTAACTTAACTGATTATCTTACATCACACTATCGAAATTTCAACTTGGTCAACCATGGTCAACTCATGGTCAAACCTAGTCAAACTTGGTCTTTTTGGACCTCCAAACGATGCAGAATGTGTTCTTCAACGTGTATAACCACTTTTCAAATCAATTAACATGCTTCTAAACTATAACGCTGACTTTTCTTGTCAGATTTCAATTTTAATCCCGAAGGGGGCATGGTATTACACATCATTCAAAGTCTGTAAATCAAATTCTATCGATCAAGTCTATCAATATCTTTCATCAGTGATCAAGACAACAATCACGTCTAGTCGCTGATTCATCAAAAGTCCTCATCACTCGGGGCAAATCTATCATCACTTGGGGCATATCAGATTCATCAATCCATATCAATCTGGTATTCTCCTAATCTTGTAAACTGTATCAGTTTTTGCAACCATCAGATCATAGTGTTCTTTCCTTGATTCTTCGGCAACTGAAGGATTCGGATGTGATACCTGCTAGTTCTGCTAAGACAATCGAGTCTAGAACGGGTCACTCACTTCTTATCAATCCTAAGGTTCAAAATCAGGTGTTTTGACACTTTTTCGCAATCATCGGTTCATCGCTGCTACAGTGAACATTATCTCTGGTCATTCAGGACCTCCTATCTCAATATCTCTCAATCAGTTTCTATCTTGAGATCGGTTTATCTTTTGAATCAGTTTCATATCTCTATCAAACACAGACTATCTTTGAACCACTGCGCTTCGCACAGTAATTCAAAGAGGGGCAAAATGTAATACCCCAAAAATGGGCTATAAGTTCATTAACCTCCTACATCGACAAATGGAACAAAATCGACAGCAAAGTCCTAACCTAAGGCACATCTAACATCATCGAATCATAATTGATTATCTTAAATTCTGCATCGGGGAATATTCCTAGTAATATTCTTAATTATCTTAATTATCTTTAATTTAATGATTATTTGGCGATAAATCACATTTATCCTAAGTTTGATTAATTGAATATTTTCATATTTAATTAATTAGATTTAATATTTGCCACTTAATTATGTAATTAAATTTAATTCTATCTATTATTAATTGTATTATTTAATTTTGACAATAAATCAAAATTCATATCTTTAATTGATTAAATCCTTATTTAATTAATTAAAGCATGTTGTCATTATTTAATAATATAATTTTTAATAAAAGTTTGGTAAAATAGTTAATTAACCCATAAATTAATTATTTTATTTCAAAAATCAGTTGAGTTGAGGATAAATCACTTTATTTATTTATTTAATTCTTAATTATTATGCATATTCAAAAGAAACAGTTAAACTCCAAATCAGAAAATCAATGCAAGTTATTGACTTTTTTGGAACTCAACATCCTTTTGGAGTTCAAAAAGCTGATCTAAACTCTAATTTGAGTTAAAAAGCTATTTTTGCATGTTTTTGCATGATTTTGAGAATTAACTATCTTTCATGATCAGATAACTCAAAAATCAAGATGAGTTAATTTGAGTGATTTATGGCTTTTATCCATGCACCTCCAAAGCCCTGGATTTCTATAAATTAAAGGCTTCAGCTCTTCACAAATCATCTCATATTTTGCACAATCACGCTGGAGAATTAGAATTGAAGAATCAAAGCTCTTGTGAATTGACATCTTTGTGAGATCAATCTTATTTTTGCATTCATATTTCATATCATTGTTAGATTAGCATAGCATATCAGTTTTCAATAGCATTCATATCATATCAATTTTTATCATTCTTATTGCATAGAAAATATCAAAAAAAAAATAGCTTAATTGCATTTATTTCATATCCATCTTTTGCATTCAAATTCTTCATTCAGGTGTCGTCTAGGTCACTGATCTCGATTACAATCTGAGAACACTAATCTCGCACCTATTAGAAGGCAGTAAATCGCTTGGTTAGATAGCTTTCAATTTTGCACGATTTTGATTTTTGCTAACCTTTAATGTTTTACTGAGTGTTGTGTCTACAGATCAGGTACAATTTTCACACACACAGAGAGTGCTAGTGAGGTAAGATCATTTCATGGTTTGGAAAGTTTTTATAGAAAGTTCATTAGGAATTTTAGTTCAATTTGTAATGCTATGACTGAGACTGAGAGGAGACAAAAGAGAATTCAAGTGGACACATGGAGCTGATAAAATTTTTGAGACCCTGAAGCAGAATGTTGTTGAATTGCCTATTTTGGCATTGCCTGATTTCAATAAGGTATTTCAAGTGGAATGTGATACAAGTGGAAGTGCAATTGGAGGTGTGTTGAGTCAAGAAGGTAAACCTGTTGCTTTCTTTAGTGAAAAGTTGAATGATGCAAAAAGGAAATATTCTATATATGATCAAGAATTCTATGCTATTGTTCAAGCACTGAAAAAATGGAGACATTATTTGATGCCAAGTGAATTTGTGTTGTATACCAATCATAAGGATTTACAGTATTTGGGTAGTTAGAATAAGTTAAATCAGAGACATATGAAATGGGATGAGTATTTATAGACTTGTTCATTTGTGATAAAGCATAAGAGTGGAGTCACTAATCGAGTTGCCGATGCATTGAGTGGAAGAAGATCCTTGATGACCGAGATGAAAATTGGAGTTCTAGGCTTTGATGACATGAGAGATTCTTATGAATTTGATCCTAATTTTTCCAAGCCTTGGAGAAAGTGTAGAGCACCTATTCAAGATCAACAAAGTACTAAATGGGATGAATATTTTATGCAAGGAGGTATGTTGTTTAAAGGTATTTAGCTGTGTATACTGAGAGGAGCAATGAGAACTAATTTGATAAAGGAGAAACATAGTAGTGGTTTGGCTGGACATTTTGGTGTTGATAAGACATTGAATTTGCTTAAGGATAAATACTTTTGGCCACAGTTGTATAAAGATGTTCAAAAATTTGTGAAAAGTTGTGGAGTTTGTCAAGTTGCAAAAGGAGTTAGTCATAATACTGGATTGTATACACTAATTGTTGTACCTGAGAAACCTTGGATTGACATCAGTATGGATTTTTTTCTTGGCTTACCGAAGAGAGTAAGAGGTAATGATTCTATATTTGTTGTTGTGGATAGATTTTCTAAAATGATACATTTTATACCTTGTAGAAAGACATCAGATGTAGTACATGTAGCAGATCTTTTCTTTAAGGAAATTGTCAGATTGCATGGATTACCGAGGAGTATTATCTCTGACCAAGATAGTAAATTTGTTGGATACTTTTGGAAGACTCTTTGGAAAAAGTTAGGTACTAAGTTGAAATATAGTTCTACATTTCACCCACAAACCGATGGATAGACAGAAGTTGTGAATAGAAATTTGGGTAATCTTTTGAGATGTTTAGTTGGAGACACACCGAGTAATTGGGATTTTGTGTTGGCACAAGCAGAATTTTCATACAATAATTAAGTGAATAGAAGTATTGGAAAAACACCTTTTGAGATTGTAAATGGCATACAATTGAGAGGTATATCAGATTTGAGAGACATTGTTGATGAAAGAAAGAGAAGTGCTGAAAGAGTAAAATTTGTTGAGTACATGAAGACATTGCATGAAGATGTGAAGCTTAAGCTGGAAAAGAGTAATCATAAATACAAAGACAAAGCTGATAGATCAAGAAGACATAAGACTTTTGATGTTGGTGATGAAGTGATGGTTCATTTGAAGAGAGACAGATTCCCTGTTGGAACATATGGGAAGCTGAAGATGAAGAAGTTTGGACCTTGCAAGATTTTGAGGAAACTTGATAGTGGAAATGCATATGAGATTGAGTTACCTGATGACATGGATATATCTCCTATATTCAACATTACTGATTTGTATGAGTTTCATGAACCTGAAGAAGACATGACAGTACTGATGGATTATCCTAAGATGTAGAATGAAGAAGTTGAAAAGATTTTGGAGCAAAGAATTGGCAGAAGTACAAGAGGGAAAAATTATATGGAATATCTGGTAAAATGAAAGAATAGACCAATTGAAGACAGTTCATGGATTTCACAGTCTAAGTTGGATGCAGCTCGGATCATACCTGTTTCATGATCAAAGAATCATTTCAAATAACCCCAGGTGTCTGATGCAGGAGCATCTCGGGTGCTTGGCAATCCCGTGTCACCAAAAATATATTTGAGTTTGTCTGTGTTGCTTGATTCCTGCTTTGACCGAGTTGGTTCGGTGTTGCTCGGTTTCTTTTGTTTGTTGATGTTGGTCGGTTATCTCTCTGGTGCTCGGTGATGCTTGTCTGGTGCTCGATTTCCTTTCTTACCAAGTTGTTTATTTTGGATTTCTTTTGAGGCCGACTTGTGCATTTAATTTGGGTCACAAATTTAATGTTGGTATCCTTCATTGGGAAGTGTGTGGACCTAGATCTGGTCGTCCCTTCCGTTAATTATGGATCTAAAGGCTGACTTGGCTCGGTAGCCTCTTGTATAAATGTAGTTGTTGGGTTAGAGTTTAGGAGTCAGTTTTTAGAAGATAGAAGATAGAAGTTTAGAGATGGTTCATAGATCCTTGCATGTTTGAGGACTTATGTACTTGATTGTAATATCTGGCCGAAATCGAGAAGGCCTTACAGCCCGGCATGTATGAATCAACTTGAAGATACTATGTGAAATTTATCTGCATTCTCTTTCTCACTGTTGTGTGTTGTTGCTTCCGCATGTCGTTGAGCAAGGTGGATCTGGTTAGGGCGTGCTAATTTTTGGCCCTCCTATCCTCACTTGCATCATTAACCCATACCAGTCTTCCTTTTGTACTTGAAGTTTAAAGAGATGTTATTAGGGAATGTGGTTGGTATATTTGAGCTTTTTTCCCCTAGGGATTTATTATTTGGGATAGAAAAGGATTGTATATGAGTTCTTTCTTAAAATCCCTAACTTTTTTTGCAAACCTGTTGAGATTTTTGTGTCCTGGAAATTCTTCAACCAAGTCTGGTTGAATGTCCAGACCTTGACTAGTATTAAGAAGCACTAAATTTGCCTTTTTAGCTAACAAATTATTTCATTTGAAATTTCCCAATATTCAAGGGACCAAAACTTCTAGGGAAAGGGGCTTTAACTGGAATACCAAAGGTCAAGGTTGGAAAGATGGGGATATTGTTTGGATAAGTTGTTGAAACTATACTTGTGATGGCATTATGTGTATCATGCCTTGGATAAAACTATTTTGAATTGGAGAAATTCCTCTCCTAAGAAAACCTTCGTGGTCCCCATGGCTTGCCAAAACCGTCCAAAGCTTCCTTCTACCACAATGATCAACATCTATACCCTCCAAACAGAAATTGATTTGTATTCATGGCTGTTCAATTGATATTCTACTTGAATCTGATGGTCCTCCCATCTCTCGCCTGCTCCGCATCCACCATAAACTCATTCAATCTAAAATTAAAATTTTAATAAATGACTTTTATTCACACACTATCATCTCTACCAATCATACTCAATCAATTTAACTACAACCTTTCAACATTGTTACAAAATAATCATAATAACATCATACAATTACAAAGACAACTAATGTTCACATGATAGACCAGGGCAAAGAGAACTACCGTTCATTAAAGTTTATAAACGTATAGAAGATGAAATAAGTGGTCAGTCTTCTGGAGGAATGTGGAATGAGTTCTACTCGCCCAAGTTCTTGTCATCCAAAATCCATCAAAAGCGATACCCTGCTGCTATTTTATCCTAGCGTTCAGTCTTTTTGGTGATGTCTGCCATTAACATTGCGTGGAAGAGACAAACAGTGATACTGAAACCTGTCAGGGATTATTGGAATGTTTTATTTTATAATATATTCATTTTGTTTTGGTGTAACAAAACATCTTCAATTAGTATATGTATAGTTTTTTAATGACAAATATTTAGATGGTAATCACATCAATGAGCAGGATTCATTTATGAGCAACTTTCAACATTGTTTAAGCATATATCATGTCTATACGTGATGCAACCTCAAAATTCAAATACAAAACCACTCCCTGCTACTTAGAATACAACACAATGACCTGCAATAATGTTTCAACATTTAACAAAAGAGAAAAAAAATGGATGAAATCCCTAAGGCAAACATGTGGAGAGGCTAAACCAGAGGCATTATGAATGGGTAAAATAGTTGTTGAATGTGGTAATGCCATGGATGATATACATATAAATTCTAAGGATGACAATATCTATATTAATGACCATTTAAGAGATTTTAAGCCAATCAAGTGAAAGGTCAACAAGAATATGAAGGCTAGAAACTATTGGGGAATAATAGACATAGTATATTAAAAACAAATGAAATACCCTTCTCGGCTAGTCCCTGTGATGTAACGGTAGATAGTTGACTGTCTGCTGAGGCAACATCGGTTCGACTTCAGGCCTGAGCAAGGATTAAGGAAGCATAAGAGGTGGTACTATTTAGTACCCCATTTTTTCTCAACCTTATATAGTTTTTTCCAAAAGCCTATGTAAAGAATTTTATTATATGGGGAGCTAAAATTTATAATCTTCAATTAAGAAATAATTCTTATTAATTCTTTTGTGAAATTGGATGGTGAGAATGATTGAAAGAAACATTATAAGAGAGGGACATCAAGGAGAAAATATGTTAATGTCTCACAGTTGATTTGTGGTATAGTGAGAAATTGGGCTAGCTGACTATCATTGTGTAAAATTTATAGAATGAAATATAATTAATATAATATAAATTTACAACCATAAGAAACTGCATCGATAAGCAACCAAAAATAGGGTAAAAAAAGACATGTTATATCATATGTAAAATTGTGAACTTGATAAAAGTAACTTTAATGCCAAATCAAAATACACATTATATCATACTTAAAATTGTAGATTATAATGAAGGGGCCCTAAATTCATAATCTTAATGCAATAAGAATATCTATTATACTCATGAGTTCATGCTCTATACTATAATCAAACTTGACTTTTTGCCAAAGGGGCCTTCATTAAAAAAGTGAAGTACAATCATCATGTATGTTGATTCAAAAAGTGAAGTGCAATCATCATGTATTACTTCTCAATCTTAGAATGAAGCATAGAAGGTGGTACTATCTAGTACCCTCTATATTTTCTCAACCTTAAATGTAGTTTTTTTCAAAAAGCATATACATGTGAGGGGCTAAAATTCACATTATTCAATTAAGAACTAATTCTCATCAATTCTGAGTGAAATTGGATGGTGGAAACGATCAAAAGAAACTTTATATGAAAGGGTGTGTATTTTTTGTATATCCAAAATTGTTGAATTTGGAAGACACTTCATTTTAGAATGTGTTGTTTATAGTGACATCAGAAAAAAATTATGTTAATGTCTTTACAGTTGATTCGTGGTATAGTCTTTATGTGAGAGGATGTTGAGAAATTGGGGTAGCTCATCATCATCTTGTATTAAAAAAAAGCTAAACTGCATAAGATGAAGATTGCAAGACTAGTTATCATTGTGTAAAATTTATAAATTGAAATACAATTATAATGTAAATTTGCAACCATAAGAAACTACATCGATAACCAACCAAAAATAGGGTAAAAAGAAGACGTCATATTATATGTAAAATTGTGAACTTGATAAAAGTAACTTTTATGCCAAATTAAAATTCACATTATATCATACTCAAATTGTAGGTTCTAATGAAGGGGTCCTAAATTCATAAGCTTAATGCAATAAAACTATCTATTATACTCATGAGTTCATGCTATATACTATAATCAAACTTGACTTTTTTCCAAAGGAGTCTTCATTCAAAACGTGAACTACAATCATAATGTAAGTTGATTTGAAAAGTGAAAATGTTCTAAATTTGGTTAGATAAATTGTGATTGAAAAGGAGAGTAGAGTCAAATATACATCACCGGTACTAATTTAATTTATTTGTTTTATAAAGGAACATTGGTTAAGCAACAAAGGTGAGTCAAAATGTACATTGCATAATGGAATAAAAATTCATAAAGCTTCTACAAAGAAATTCATATAAAGATAGGTCTAGGGTCAAAGTTCACATTTAGCATTATTAGTTTAATTTTTGTATTACATCTAATTTGTATTGAAATAATTAATTATTTTGAGTAATATTAAGTGGAGCAACTAGTTTATTGTTATCAAATATTAGATATGTAATACACAGAATTTTCAATTTATCGCTTTATTGACATCATATGTTATACATAGGATTGTCAATGGTTTAGTTACATGATTATTGCCTAGTTTTCTTAGTGGTTAGTAGAAAGCTAGTGTTGCCATGTTAAATGAAGATGAAATATTTATCCGAAGGGCTAATCAAAGTAATGAAATGAAATTCTTTATCAATCAACTTCAATATAATAAATATATGAGTGTTCTAAGCTTTGACAATCTATGATAAATCAAAATATCTATCTTCAAATAAATTGTCATATATACTCCAAAAGTACTTATAGAAGTTATTCACATTCTAAACTATAACAATAATACGTACATATAAAAATTCTTTAAGATAAAAAAACTAAAATAAATTTGAATAAAGAAAATAAAATAAAGGGCAATTCATCAGAAATAATATAAACTATAGAAAATGTGAAATATACTATTTGTGACAACTATATGAATAGCATTACTTACACCTAAATCAATCATATGATTAAAAATATTAAAAATAAAATGTTCCTTTGCAGTTCTCAACTATTCAAATTCCTATCTATAATTCTACAATATTACTACTAGCCATGATATCATAACAATATAGCTAAACTCTAAGACAATTAGAAAAAATATATATATTATAATGCATAAATGAGGGAGGTAGCAAAAGGTTCTCAACAAAGCAAGAATTGCTAACCTAAATGGATCTCATATTACAAATAAAATACTTAGTTCTCACATGCAAATGTTCATGTCTAATATCTTAAATATTAGTTGTTAAATCATATTTATCTACAATGGTAACCAATACATTTTCTATGTACAAGATTTTTTTTAGATAATTTGCATTATCATGTTGTGTATTACTCTTAAAAGACCACTTGTTTCCTTACTTTTATATATTTAACAAAAATTTCATTTGAATCCAGGAAAATATTTGGCTACAATCTTCTAAGAAGGTCATTCCAAATTGTAATTATATAATGTAGTGCCCTTTCAAATTTTAAATTATCATCATTATATTGAAAATTGCTTAAACATAACGGAAAAATAATATAAACATTTTTTATTTTTTCTAAAACTAAAGTTGTATATGTCTATGCACAAAGATTGTTACAATGGTGAGAAAGACTAATTGCGCTCTTGGTCTCCTTGGCATTGCCAGCACAATAATGGTTTGTGACATGATTTAACAACCTCTTGTGTCTTCTATAATTCTAGTAGTTCTATCAGACATTAACAAGTCAATCTTTTGGTGCAACGACAACCGCTAGTTATAACAAGTGGTATCAGAGTTTGGTCATAGGTTCAAACCTAGCACTTGCACTAAGAGGATGTTACAATGGTGAGAAAGACTGATTGCACCTTTGGTCTCCTTGGTGTTGTCGGTGTAGCAGTGGTTTGTCACATGGTTTAACAACCTCATGTGTCTTCTATAAGTCTAGTGGTTCTATCGGGCATTAATAGGTCGATCTTTTGGTGCAACGACAACTGCTAGTTGTAACAAAGACACCTTGTAGCTTTTTAGCATCTAACATAGGCACCTCTAATATCATGATGAATGTCCATATCCTATTTGAAAGACTCCATGTAAGAAAATTCTATTCATGTACCTCCCAATGAGTCTAAATGATAGTCATCTATATAAATATGTTCCTCTCTTATAACGAAGAGCTTTAGACTATAACTAATTTAATATTTACCTCACACTCATTTTCATTGATTAGGATTTTTCTTAAAAAATTAAATGTGAAATTATTTTGTTAAGAGAAAAAAATATGATTCAATCTTTAATATTTTTCAAAATTAACAAATATATTGAAAAGAATGAAATTTTGAGAAATTATGTTTTCAATATAATTATAAAAATGAACAAAACAAATATGAAAATGCAAGATCTAGAAAAACCTTTTCTAGGTGTAAATTATTTTTTGCAAAAAATAATTTTACAAAATGAAAGTTGTAAGTTCCCAATGAATTCATCCATTACATAATAAATAACTAAATTATTTCTAATATTTAAAAAATAAAATTATTTATAATATTTAAAAAATAAAATTATTTATAATATTTAAAAAATAAAATTATTTATAATATTTAAAAAATAAAATTATTTCTAATATTAAAAAAATAAAAATAAATTTTCTTCGGTCATGAAGGCAGGAGATGGGTTTCCCAACCTCTCTGCCAGTCGGATTTTAGAGGATATCCCAAAGATGTCACATACTCACTAACTTTGGGATTATGAAGACCATGTCTTAAGAGGGATTGTCATCTAGAGAAGCTTAAATTTCCTTAAAAAAGTGATGGACATTACTGAGGTGTTAGGGAAGATTAGCGGTGATGGGTTGAATGAATTAGAGGATTGGGTGTTGAAATATAAATATGATGACAAGATCAAGGGTTTGGGGAGTGATCGCTCCTTAGAAACAAAGGACAAGGGGGATGAAGAACATGAAGATGCGGGCAAGAGAATGAAATCTATACCCTCAATTGGTGGAATTAATCAAGGATTTCAAGCCAAAGCGGGCCCCTCATCATCTATAGGAGAAACTCAAGGTTCATAAGAGACAGGACCCCTTGAATAAATGGATATGAAGGCATACCCTTCTTCAAGGGCATGAGTAGCTTTCGATTCTCTCTATTTAGTCTTGAAAGTTGGTATTTTGAATAATTTTGTTTAACGGGTTTAAAGACATTATTAGGATAATGTATATAGTATTGATGTTAATTCCCAACATTTAGAAAAATTAGTAATTGTAGATATATTCGTAGTAGTTTTACTAAATCTTTATAGTGGACTATGAATGATTAAGTTTATTAGAACTTCTCTATGGGGTGTTAGTGCTTGGGTTTTTGAAAGAAGATAATTGTCTTATACAGAAAATATTATACCTTATTCGTTGTTTCACTCTTAAATTACACTTAGTTGTATTTAATAATAAAATAGCCCATTATTCATCATTTTAACAAAATAAAAAAATCTGCAAATATATTATAAAGAATTTTAGATTAATACACTATATATATATCATAAAATTATATAAATGTGAGGTTTTTTTGTTTTAGTTTTTTTAATCTTTATATGATAGACTACAATAACATAAACAAGAATGCATCTAAACAAACGTCCTACAATTAAACAACAGCATGTAGAGAGGTCTTCAAAAATTGTTCACATGATGGAGAAGAACACAGAGAACTTTTGTTCATACACTTGATAAAATTTGTAAAGAAGAGAGCTTTGATGGCTTGTCTGAAACAACAACGTAGAATGCATTTATATTGGTAATTGTAATTGCACGAGTTGACTTGATCAATGTGTGGTGTGGTCATCAAAAAGAGGTACTCTCTAGTACCTTTCTTGTTTTTTCCCCTTTACACCAGAACTAAGAAAATTAGATAAACCAATAAACTAATTTAGCATTACTAAAACATGAATCATTTTTCTTGACAAATATTTTTAGATGATTTTTTAGATCGATAAGGAGGATTCATTTATGAGAAAAATACATCATATTTTAATTATGTATATTTATATGGGAGTTTATTGAAATTCATTATTTGTAAATTGGGTAGAATATAGATTTAAAAAAATACTAGAATGAATAACTAGGGTATATGCACAAAGATGGGGGACCAAAAAGGTGCCACATTCCTTTTTTGTCCCCCAATGAGTATAGTGTGTATGTACTAAAGCGCGCACACGCTATAGTGTGCATGCACTACGTAAAACATTACATAAAAATCATAGAGCCAAAAAAAGGTTCATTTCTTCCCTACAAACCTGTGTTTCCAGCAAAGAAGAGATTTGCAAAGCACATACATAGGAAAGTTTGGTTGTTTGCTTCATCAAATTGGACAAAGAATGGATCCATGACATCATCAAGGTTAAACCGGAAGAAGAAGTAAGTTATTTTATAGCTTGTGCCTCTTATTTGTATTGAAATTTAAGCTTAATTTTAGTTTTCAATCAAATTTTTTTGTCAATTTTTCTTTTCTTAAATTTTAAGTTTAAGTAGGCTTTTAAAATAGATTTTTCTATAATTTCCAAAAAGGAATGATTTCCCTGAAGAAAACCTTCAACCAAACCCTCCATCTTCTCCTCGTGAACAAATGAATGAAGAAAATAACCAAGAAAATGAACCCCAACCGCCTCCACCAATCAAGAAACCTCCTCCTAGAACATAAGAAATTTTGATTAACCAAATAGAAAGAGGGAAAACAGAATTAGAATATTTAATTAGGATGATGCAAAGACTTAATCAAATGAAAATTCACCAATTTTATCACCTATTTCTACCACCTACAAGGATCAGAGAACATATTTATTTTCTATTAGCTACAACAAAAAGTATTTTTAGCATGTCAGACAATTACATATTGATGTTATCTTTTGTAAATGGTTTGAAGCCTCTTTTATCCCATGACTTATAAAAGGAAATTGAAGGTCATATTTGAAAAATCCTTTTAATTTTATAGAGTCATAAAGGTCCCAATTCAAAACTTTTGTGTAGAAAGATAATCTAGAAAGTTTTTGTTTATGTCTAGTGAAAAAGTCTTAGTAACTAATAACAAATCCTGATTGTAATCTCAGAGCAACTTGTGATTAATATAAATGATTTCCAAGGTGTCTTCGGCATTTGTATTCAATACTTCCATGAAATCAATATCAAGAATGTTTTGATTTTTTCTCTACAATCTTTTTTTGCTTAATTGTGTTCTAATTTATGCTACCTTTAAAGGAGTTAAAATGCTCAAATTTGATCATAGTGATTCTTGGTGCTTAAGTAGAATGTGTAAATCAATTTCAAGTGATTAAATAATGTAAATAATTAATACTTGAATAACCATTTCTTCTAATTCAAGATTGAAATCTATGTTTCTATCATTTCTTAAGATTTGACTCCATAAGCCCTAGGAATAGGCACTAGTCAAACTACCTCTTCTTGCAACTTCAACAACATCTCAATTATCAATAGAGTATTTTATGTATTTTATACTTTGCAGTTTAGTTTTAGGTTAGGATTTTATCTCTCCTACTTTTAAGTATCCTAATATCAAGGAATATAGCCAAATCTTGTTTTAATTAGACATCTTCTTGATTGGCCATTGTTTAGAGCTATCTTCTATACAATATCCAATGAAAGGAATTAGGATTTTAAGGACATAGTCAAATGGATACCCACCAAGGTCCTATGAAACCTAAAATGTAGAGGATTTCATTTAGACTACTTCCCAATAATTGAATATTGTTTGTTGGCTACTGACCCGAAACTTAGCTAATTCATAGAGCTCACTTGGATAATTATTTTAAATGTCCAACAAGAACCAAGATCAAATTAAAAATCATAAACTTCATCCTATTCTACTTTTAATGAAAAAAACACTTATTCTCACAGTATTTGACTATTCCTTAGTTAGAGAAAGTTTTCGGATCTCTAGCTCTCAAGATCAATTTTCTTGAGAAAAAGAAAATTATTTTGAAAAACTATAGATATATTATTAGGTGGTCTAAATTTTGGTATTTATTTTCCACCATGGTTTTGAGATTAACTAGAATCGTATTAGAAAATTTATAGTTGAAAATTTTAGTGAATCCCGAAAAGGATAGTCATGTGACACTAAAGATCACGATTCTATTGATTTTGATAACCATTAGGGTAATTAATAAGAAGAGTAGTGCAAGATTGAAAGTTACAAAATATTTTATATTTTAAAGACAAATGATCCATTTAGTAACAAATAGGGAGACCAATACAAATATTCTAAATAAAACATAAAACTAAATTTGAGAAGAGGATCAAGAAGCATATATGCAATATAGTGAACGAGAAAGAAAAATTACAATTACACAAAGTTATTGTCCAAGAGTATCATACATGAAATATGGTTTATGTTTGTATGTGGTGACTGATCATGCTTGGACTATTCACTTATTGGGCAAAGGTGTTAGTGCAAAGTGTCATTGTATGTTGGCATGAAGAGTCACCATAATAGGGGGCCCGAAAGCCCCCCCCCACCCACCCACTTTCTCGTACGTACGAGAATATGTACATACAAGAGTATGTACGTATGAGAATATGAGTATATGTATGAGTACGAGTGGATATTACAAGAATATTCTTTTAGGATTAGGGTTAACCTTGTTAACCGACATTACTAAACCACCTAAAGGTTATATAAATGTGTGGCAGTGTAATGTAAAAGAGATTAGACTATAATCTTTTGTTCGTTGGAGAATAAAATAAGATTAGACTCTCTATTTGGTGGGTGTATCCCAAGATTGGTTGAACCATGTTAAATCTTTGTGTCTTCTTTTTCTATTCCTGAGTGTTTTATTCCTTTGTATTATTGGTTATATTTTCATGTAACTATTAGATTTATGTCTTCTAATCCTAACATGTAGTATCATAGTGGGTTATTTTTCAGTTATCCTCTGCCAGAAGGTCTCACAGTTGAGTAGGAGTAGTGGCAGATGAGGGTAAGTTAAAGGTTGGGAAATTTAATGGGAAAAACTTTCAATTATGGAAAATACAAATGGAGAACTATCTCTATCATAAGGATTTATGGTGGCCATTGGGAGAAAAATCCAGGAAAATGATATGAAAGTCTGATGAGGATTGGGATATTCTAGACAGAAAGGAACTCAACAATATTCATTTATGCCTAGCACAATCGGTGGCATTTAATATTACATAAGCAAAGACAACTGAAGAGTTGATAGAAACCATAGCAAAGTTATATGAAAAACCCTTCACTTCGAATAAAGTATTTCTCATGAAGCATTTATTTAATATCAAAATGACAAAAGGTGGGTCAGTTGGTGATCATTTAAATGAGTTTAATACTATTATTAGTTAATTATCTTCTGTTAATGTCAATTTTGATGAATAAATTAGGGCTCTTTTGATTCTTTTTTCTTTTCCTGAAAGATGGAATGGCTTGGTAATGGCTGTTAGTAACTCTATTTCTGGTTCAAATACCCTAAAATTTGATGATGTTGTTGGTGTTATTCTGAGTGAGGAAATTTGTAGGAAAATCTCGAGTGGATCCACATCAAGAAGTGTTTTGAATGCAGAAAGTAGAGGCAGATCAAGGGAGAGAGGAAATAATTATAGAAGTCATGGGAAATCATGAGGAAAATCAAAGGGAAAGATGTCTCAATCTAGAGGACCAAAAGATTGTTGCTACTATGGGAAACCATGTCATAAGAAAAAATATTGTTGGTCTTAGAAGAATAAAGGAGACAAACAAGACAATAAGGAGGAAAATGTGGTAAGTAATAAATCTGAAGAGGATGTTTTTCTTATTTCCTTAGAAAATACTGATGATTCATGGGTTCTAGATTTGGGGGCCTCATTTCATGCTATACCCCATAGAAGTTATTTAATTTATTATGTCCAAGGGGATTTTGGGCTAGAGTTTATTTTGGAGATAATAAAATCCCGTTAGATTGTTGGAAAGGGAAGAATTAAGATTAAGTTGCAGAATGGGAATCATTGTCTACTACAAGAGGTAAGGAATGTTCCAAGGTTGAGTTGGAATTTAATTTCAGCAAGACAACTAGGTGATGAAGGTTTCACAATTACTTTTAATGACAAAAAATGGAAGGTTTCAAAAGGTTTCTCAGTGGTAGAAACAAGTGTGAAAGTAGGCACCTTATATCTTTGTACATGTCATATTGTTCCTTCTACTTTAATTGTTACTAAGAAAATTTAATGTTTAGGAACAATTGTTGCATTTGAGGAGGTAGAACATGAATTAGTCATCATGGATTCTAAAACAACACTATGGCACAACAAACTTGGGCACACGAGTGAAAAAGGTATAAAATTACTTAATTCAAAGAAAGTCTTACCAGGTCTCAAATGTGTTAATATGGATCTCTGTGAAAGTTGTGTATGGAAAATAAAAGAGGGTCAAGTTTCTGAAAAGTGGGAAGGAAAAGAAAGACAAGAAATTAGAGCTTGTGCATACATATGTATGGGGAACAACTTAGGTATCTTCCCTTGGTGGCTCTCTGTATTATGTTACCATCATTGATGATGCAAGTAGAGAAGTATGGATTTATTTCCTTAGGTAGAAATCTAATGTATTTGAATTTTTTCAAAAATGGAAAAGCTTGGTTGATAATGAGACTAGTAAAAGACTAATATGTCTCAGATGTGATAATGGTGGTGAGTATTGCAATGAAGATTTTGAAGATAATTTTTCCTCTAATGGTATTTGTAGGTAGACAATGGTTCCAAGGACTCCACAAGAAAATGGAGTGACTGAATGCATGAATAGGACAAAAATGGAGTGTGCAAGAGTATGAGGTTGCACATTGGGCTTCCCTTAAACATGTGGTTAAAGGTTGTAAACTCTTCTATTTTTTAAATCAATAGAGGTCCATCTACTCCTTTGGGTTGTGGTATTCTAGAAGAAGCATGGACAAGTAAGAAGTGAGTTATTATTTTCTCATAACCTTCAGATGTGAAGCAGTTGCACATATAGATTTTGAAAATAGAACCAAGCTAGAAGCTAAGTCAAAGAAATGTATATTTATTGGATATGACATTAATGAATTTGGCTATAGACTTTGGGATGTTGAAAATCATAAAATTGTAAGAAGCAAGGATGTCATATTTAATGAGAAAGTGTTGTACAAAGATCAGTTGCAGTGGCATGAGAAGAGAGAAAATTATTATGTAGTGTTGGATGATACTCCAAAAGATGATGTTGTCGTGGTCCTTCATGCTCTACAACAACAACAAAAAATACCACAAACCTCAATGAATGTTAGAAGGTCAACAAGGTTAAGTAGACCTCTTGAAAGGTTCTCTCACTCTTTGTATTCAATGTTATTAATAGATGTTGGTGAACCAGAAGGATATGATGAAGTTGTGTAGGTGGATACAAAGGTTAAGTGGGAGCTTGCCATGGAAGAACAAATGGACTCCTCGCTAGAAAATAAGAATTTGGAATTATGTAAGTTGCCTGCAGGTAAAAAGGATTTACCAAAAAAATGGGTTAATAGGGTGAAAGAGGAGGAAGGAGGTAAGAAAATATTTAAATCTAGGTTAGTTGTAAAGGGATTTGCACATAAAAAGGGCATTGATTTTGATGAGATATTTTCTCCACCTGTAAAAATGACTTCTATATGCACTATTTTAAGTATTGTGGCTACTGAAGATTTGCATTTGGAAGAACTTGATGCTAAAATAACCTTTCTCCATGGCACTGATTTGGAAGAAGAATATATGCAACAACCACAAGGTTTTGAGGTCAAAGATAAGAATAACTTAGTGCTCAGATTGAAGAAAAAATTATATTTCTTGAAGCAAGAACCTCAACAATGGTATATTAAATTTGATATCTTTATGGCTGAGCATGGCTAGAATTAGTGTAATGCATACCATTGTGTTTATTTTAAGACGTTGGATGATGATAGCTACATTATTTTATGTTTATATGTTGATGATATGCGTGTAGCATGGTCTAACATGGATCACATTAAGGGGTTGAAACAATAGTTAGCACATTATTTTTCTATGAAGGATTTATGGGGTAGCAAAACAAATCCTTGGTATGAAAATCTCTAGAGATAGGAAGAATGAAAACATTGACTCTATCTCAGGTTGATTATGTCAAAAAGGTGTTGCTAAGATTCCATATGGAGAATGAAAAAGTAGTTAGAAAACCTTTGCCTATTCATTTTAAATTGACTAAGGAGATGTGTCCAAAGACACAAGAGGAGGAATATAAAATGTCCAAGGTACCATATGCTTCAATTGTAAGTAGTTTGATGTATGTCATGGTATGCACTAGACCAGATATTGTACATGTTGCACGAATTGTTAGCAGGTATATGAGTCATCTTAGAGTTAAGCATTGGAATGTAGTAAAGTGGATTCCCATATATTTTAGAGGTACATCCAATAAATGTTTATGTTTTGGGGGCTCTAACAAAGATTTAAAAGGTTATGTTGACTCATAGTTGGCAGGGGATTTAGATACCGATAAAGTACCAAAGGCTATGTATTTACTATTGGTGGGACAACAGTTAGTTGGATTTATCAATTGAAAAAGGTGGACCTGCTTTATCCACTATAGAGCCAGAGTATGTTGTTGCTACAGAGGTAGCTAATGAGATGATATGGCTACAATTTTTCATAGAAGAGTTGGGAAAATCACTAACTAAAAATTATCTATTTACAGATAACAAGAGTGGCATCCATCTTGCAAAGAATTATTCCCTACATTCAAATACCAAACACATGCATTAGAGGTATCACTTCATTCGGTCGGTATTGGATAATGGATAGTTAAAGATGGAAAAGATACATACAGATGAAAATCCAACAGATATGTTTACAAAGGTAGTGAAAAGGGAGATGTGGAATTCCAGTTCAGCTTCGTTTGGACTTCACGAGTGAAAACAATAAAAGGAACAATAAATTCCATGGTGCGTTGAGCAGATGGGAGCTTCAGGAGTAGTGGTGTTCCTACAGGATCAGTCTCCAAGTGGGAGATTATTTTGGTGTGGAGCCTGATCAATCGCCAAGTGGAAGATTGTTTTGGTGTGGAGTCTAATCAGTCTCCAAGTGGGAGATTATTTTGGTGTGGAGTCTAATCAGTCTCCAAGTGGGAGATTGTTTGAATGTCGTGATTGATCATGCTTGGACTGTTCACTTATTGGGTGAAGGTGTTAGCGCAAAGTGCCACTGTATGCCAATGCTAAGCACTGCCATAATAGGGGGCCTGAAGCCCCTCCCCCCTACTTTCTTGTACGTATGAGAATACAAGTACATGTATGAGTACAAGAATATTCTTTTATAGTTAAGGTTACCCTTGTTAACTGACATTAGTAAACCACCTAAAGAATATATAAATGTATGGAAGTGTAATGTAAAAGAGATCATACTATAATCTACTATCCATTGGATAATAAAATAAGATTGGACTCTTTGTTTGGTGGATGTAGCCCAAGATTGGGTGAACCACGTTAAATCTTTGTGTCTTCTTGTTATATTTTTTTGTGTTTTATTCCTTTGCATTATTGATTATATTTGCATGTAACTGTTAGATTTTTGTCTTCTAATCCTAATATTTTCTACGAATTGCACAATGATACTAGGAAATGAGTTTAGAAATATAAAAATCTGCATAATTTTAATGTCATGGATAATATTGAGATCACTAT